>JAMZAV010004814.1:0-50288 GCA_024449915.1 Sweltsa coloradensis
AAAACCATTAGACAAGGTTCAGCGATTAGCAGCAAGGAGAGTAACTGGAAAAGTAAAGAGGTGGAGATGGATAACTGATTCTAAGGGAAGGAGGATAAGAACTTATGATAGTGTTACTAAAATGATAGAAGATTTAGGATGGGATTCTCTGAAGATGAGAAGAAGGAGAAACAGACTAACTTATTTCGTGCTACGAAAGGAATGGAGGGATGGAATGAGATTAGTGGAAAAATTGTAAAAGGATTTTACAAAGGGAGGAAAGACCATAACTGGAAGTTCGAATGTAATGGGTCAAAGAAGGATGTTGGGAGGTGGTCATTTCTCAACAGAACAATTGTGGAATGGAATAAATTGCCAGCTGCAGCTGTTGAACATATGAAACGAATCCAAAGTGAAAAGTTTCAGAAAATGTTTGGAGGAAGTAGATAAAGAATAATATTTGTTAGGTCATTGTTTGTTAATTTTGATATTGTAATTAATTGTTAATTTTAAAAGAAAATTGTTGAGTTAAGATAAAAATGTTGAATAGCCTACTTGCCACCATGTATAATACATATTTGCAAGGTATACAATAAATAAATAAATAAAATAAATAAAAATAAAGGTCGACCCCAGATTTGGGACTCGGGAGTTTAAAACGCACGCTGTATTATTTGTCGAGGTGCTATGATGATACAATGAACAAAATCAGAACAAGTGTCACCGACAAGAAAATTTGAACAATGGACGTAGAGGGGTGGTATGTGGCAAATGTGATTGTTGGCACTCTCATTCCCGAACATCCGAGCCCTGGTAATAAATTAGCTAACTGGTCAAAAAATGTGATATACAATAGTATTGTTATAAATAAACTACATTTTGAGTATTGTAACACTATTTTTGTAAATGCAACTAACGAGTATGTGTGGAGAGAGCGGAAGCCACTCTAAAAGTAATAGACTAGCCCCAGCTTTAACAGATGTTAAAAAAACAGATTAAAAAGATTCATACACGATCCAGCTCAAATTTGCTGTAAAGTATCTTCTACTCCCATAGAAAGCAAACGTATTCTAGTTACAGTTCCATGTCAGCCAAAGGCAAGTGACTTGCGTCAAGAATGTTTCCCGAGGATCACAAAGGTAGGTGGTACACACTTGGTACCCAACAACTCTCAGATGGCACAGTAAAAAAACGAGACTGGCTGGAATACTCACCTTCTCGGCGTCTGGACATAGTTATTTATTTAGCTCGTCATAATCTAGCTTTCAGGGGGCACAGAGAAACTTGGGACCACGAGGAGCAAGGAAATTTCGAGAACCTAATAACTTTTGCTTTCAAAGTACTCCCCAGGGTTGGCGGCATATGTTACAAAGCTTCAGGGGAAGAAGAAAGTGAAGAAGCATCTACATATATATCATGGCGACGACAAAACCAGCTCTTGGACGCTCTTGCCAAATGCATTTCTGGTCACGGAATGGAAGTTATTCAATAGTCACCATTTTTCAGTGTACAAATGGACGGGACATTTGACGCATCAAAACATGAGCAGCTTTCTTTTGTTGTCAGGTATGCCGACCATGAGTCTGGGACCATTCATGAGCGACTAATGGCGGTCCGACAGACACCATCAGCAACCGGCAAACAACTTTCCCTAGAATTCAGGATATTTGTGATTCCTTGAACCTGGACTGGAAGCAAAACTAAGTTGGGCAGGCATATGATGGTGCGATGAATATGAGGGGAGAAGACAAAGGAATCTAACATCCCAATACATTTGGTGCCACGCTCCCCGCAGGAATATGGCAGTGCGGAGCAGCCAGGAAGCCAAATGAAAAACGTATGTTTTGTTCAAACTTAAATTTCCTTCCAGAAACACCATGCACCCGAAGGGGAAGATATAGCCACCCTAGAAGAAAAGAAAGAGTGGTTGCGAGAAGAATGTAGTAAAATCAGCTCGGGAAAATCATTGTGCCCTCAACCCAAAAAGGAAGTAAAACTAGAGTAATTGTTAGAAAACCAAAACATCTTGTATGCTGTCCCAGGTAAAGCCATGTTCTGACAGGTGCATTCCCTGGGAGTACATACAAAATAATCTACTATCGTCATAGCCCATCTTTATCCTTGTGATTAAATAATGAGATGGACCCTTCATTCTATTATCGTCAACAACACAATGGCAAACAAGAATTTTAACAATTCTAATCAGAAAATGATATATTAATTTTATTGATGGGGTATTTTGAAGCAGCAGGGAATCGAAACCGTACTACCGGACCCACAACTAGGCCTAATATTTGTGAACGACCAGAACAAAACCAAACCCTCGAAAAGTAAACATTTGGTGCTTGTGAGTTGGGCAATCTGTAAGAATTGCTTAGCGCGCGATGTTTTTTTTTCCTGCAATCGTCCGCGCTATTTTCGCGGTAGGCTATATAAGGAGTAAAGGGTTTGAATTACGCCTGAAAACAACTCGTCATTTCCAGGGGCGTATTTAGGCCTAAGCGCACTAGGTGTGCGCCTAGAACCCCACCAGCTAGCCCCCCCACCCCCTTCGAGATAAGTTGCCCCAAATTTCCCGTGAACTAATCACTCTTTATGGACACCTTCAAAATAATCACTGAACTTAGGCTTGCCAAGCTTTTTAATGCAATCGATGAATTAGTTCATATGAACATCTCATGACATGAAAAATTATCCATAATTTCTTCGTTCTCTACCACTTACATGGCTACTCAGATTGTAATAAAATTTGCAGGAGACTTGAACTATCTCTAACCTTAGACCTGTGTATTTGACCAATGTTAAGTAATATCTACGTAATATCTCTCATGAACATTATTTTAAAGAGTTGTTAAAACCACTTGTTGAAATCTGCTATTTATTCACAGCCTTGTAGTTGTATTGTTGGTTGCTTTGGTCATAAATATAGAGTTTTGTTAGTTTATTGTGGTTTACCTGTCCCATAACGGGACAGGATGGCTAGTGTACGGTTATGGACATGCCCATACCCTCTTTAGTATATAAGATAAACTCAATTTTGTATTAGTACTACATAAAAAAAAAACATGTTTACAATGGGGAAAAAGAAATCAATGTTATATCATCAATTATATCGGCTCACCGCACCAAATATACGTGCTTATCCAACAACGCGGCTGAAAATAAACATTTGCAGTATGTTTTCCGGTTGTTCGGTTGGATGAAAATTTTTTACGTTTTAACATTGCCATCGTATTAAATATAATTTGGTAGTCCAAAATATTTTTTTATTTTTGTCTCACTTTGTCGCACTCTCCCATAAATATTCATATTATTGATTGTGAAAAGCATGGGCCCCGGAAATTTTCAGCGTCTATGGACCCACCAAATAACGTAAAGGCGCCACTGTTAATTCCGCACATTAGAAATAAGGCAAAGCGGGTTGGTGACAACACCCCTTCCCCAAACAATAAACAATGTACAATCAAAGTGGGCGACAGCGTATGAGAGTCGATAGCCCGCGCGGTGCCAGATGCAGAGCTAATTCACACGGACAGAGGATCGAACTAGCGTCACGTAAAGTTATTATTGTAACATTAGCTTTCATCCAAAGTCTTTTTTTTACACCAATGAGGACTCGGCACCGCGGCACCACCGTCTTTCATTGACTTGCAGCTCAACATCACTGCAACCAACAACTTATTTACAAGGGGACAAATATAATAATTGTATGCCTTTATAGTTTATATTCATAGATAACAGTTAAAACAAGGATATGCAGGAACATCCTGGATTCGAACGAGGATTGCAGTATCATGGGTAACAAAACAAGTAACAACACCAATCTGAAATCAACCAATGGCTTCTGCAGTAGCTTATACAAATTTTAAGAGTAGGACTACTTAATAATTCGTGTAGAAAAACGGTACAATAATTTTATCAAACTAATAATTAATTACGATTTTGTAATTCATGAATAGTATATAAACACATTTATTTGAAACTACAGCTACAATTGCCACACAAAAAACTAAAATAACCGGAAAAATGCAAGCTAGACAATGTGTGTAGTACTGTAGTCCAATTTTGACTCGACTTATCATTTAAGTGATAAGATTGAAATAATAAAGTTATATTGTTTAAGTTTTGCGCATTACCATAATTTATACAGACCGCAAATGCTCCAGCCCAACCTTTCAAAAGGAATTTGTCTTGAAAAGGTTGAGTTGCCCATTGCGAATACAATAGAGATTTTAGGACCCTCACTGAGGTTTTCAATTTACATTCCAAGATGAAAATGACAATACATATAAGGAATCTCTTTTAAGCGATAGTTAAATCGCGTAATTTTCAACATTTGGAGATTATACATAGTGTATGCTATTTATCAAGTCATAACAAGGCCAAAAATGTTTTTGAATCGAACTTGTACCTAAATTTTAAGAGGGATTGAAGAACAAAAACATAACTATTTGATTGATTTAATTCGAATATTTCCATGAAAATTAACGTAAACACTTCGCAAAAAAATGAAAATGCTTAGAAAAAATTAATTAAGACAATGAATTTGTTAAAATTGAGACAAAACTTATCAACCCCGATTTTAGTTTCGAGATGGTATTAATCTTTTGCACAATGGGAGCACCTGAGGTATCTTATACCTGAGGATTATAGAAAGGTTGGTCGGGCGACCAAGTTGTTTGTGTGCTCGGGTTGACTGAGTGTTGGGGGGGGGGGGAACTTCAGACTGATTATTCAAGACAACCAATAGAATCACGGTACTCGAATCACCCGCCGACAAATAAATAGAGTGTGCATGCGCAAAACAACGCTATCTTTCACAGAAGTCGTGAACTATATTAGTTCTTCTTTAGATCCTAGATCGCAGCCTCACGTAAATGTCATAGTCCGCAGCGCTCGAGTGAAGAAATTTGGTACTACATGGCTGGATTTCCCACCTTAAACAACAGACAATGACAATATCTGGTTCAATTTTTTATTTAAATCTTTGGTGTAGGCAAAGATCTGCAAGATGCAAACAACAATCGTTTCGGTTTCGTGAATAACAAAGCGGGAAAGCCATTTTCTCGCCATGTCCCCCAGAAAAATGATTAGGAGGGACCAGATAATTTTTGCATCGCAAAGGATGATTCCTTTATCGGAAACAACTGAAGAAATTCATGTAGATGGGACTTTCAAGATAATTACCACTGATACACATCACATACGACCACCAACCGATTATGCAAGGTCAAAAGAAACAGTTTTTCGACATAAAAACATACTTAACTTGACAAATCAACCACTAACACTGAACAAATACATACACGGGCGACATGAGTCACTATACATTCCACCGCAACCAAACACCCTCATTACATCACGACGAATAAAGGATACAAACCATGGAGTGTGAGCTACTTCCCTACTGAATGCAAACCACAAACACATGTGATAAAAAAACCGGGCACCCATGTGTCAAGGATCTTATCTCACATTGAACAGAACCTAGCACTTTCTGAACATTAACTCCTCAGGTTGCACGGACGGAGCACAACACGGAGATGACGAGCGCTTCTCTGACAAGCAGGGCAGAAAAAAGAGATAACTAAACCTTGCAGTCTGGACAGACAGACAACCTCCTGAAGCAAACAAACATATAACAGAATGATGAATGAGAATGCAGCAAAGACTTGAATTAACAACAAATACAACAGCAACAGAAGATAACTCTACGTGCTGTGGAGGCCCAATGAGACCAAAACGAAGAACGTGGACAAAACACGTCCGCCTGCGACAAGAACAACGGAGCGACTGCGAGTGCTGCGAGGCCCGAGGCCGGGCTGTCCGCTGTGTGAGTGCAGGTGGTAGTCAAAAGGTGCGGGGCGGCGAGTTCATACCGAAGCTGCACGCCAAGTGCATTGACGTTATTCAAATCACGTTTATGACTGTAATTAATTGGTTATGCATAATATTTCAAGATATAATATAGTGAGGATTATCGTGACATTATTTTCGCTGATATCACAATTTTAGGGATTTTACTTTTACGTGCTTTTTACTTCAAGAGCAATACTTGTAAGTATACACAGGGGCCATGCAATCTATCACCAGTTGGCCTTCCCTTGCATGTATTGACCGGTGGTTGTAATGTTATTTGTAAACGTTTCAAGGACCATATTGTATTCTTTGTCAGGGGTTGAGATAATGATATTTCCGAATTATGGAAGGTATAAAACCTTGTCAAATAGATACAACCATTGCAACTGAACAGCCCGATTACTTCAAATGTCATCAAAACGATGAGGGGTCCATAACTGAACGACCACGCCGAAAACCCGATTGTTCTGGAGTCAGTAGGTTCTGGCTTTCCAGTAGCCACATCAGTCTTGTATTTATCATATTTTTAAACATTTTGCAAAGACAGCTAGTTAGAGATATTGGGCGATAGTTCAATGGCTGTAATTTGTTTTTGCCAGGTTTAAGGGTAGGAATTGTGATGGATTCTCTCCAAGACGCATGGAATGTTTCCTCTTCACCAGATGCGGTTAAACATGTTTAGGATATATTGGATTGATTGGATATTGCTTTACGTCTCATATTTATGCAACTAGGCTATATTGGAGGGAACATGAAGTTAGGTGCGTTGTCATCTCAATATGAATATTAACCGGGCCAGGTGCAGACTTTTTAATTGCTCTAGTGAGTTCATAAATTCCCATTCGGAAAATGAGAGGTTAAATGTTTCTGTAGATGAGGTGAATTGTATTTCGTTTCTTTCTGCTTGTATTTTAAAGCAGCGGAATTTTGAGTAGTTGTCTGAGCTAGAGACGCTGGTGTAATATTCACCAAGTGCGTCTGTAATGTCACATTGTAAGGTTATTAATTGAGAATTAATGCTATGATCTCAGATTCAGACATAAATCTGATCATTGATGATGATATTGAATCAGTTTCTGACAGTGACATTTAGGCACCGAACAGGATGGTTCAACCTTCAAATTATGGCCTAATGATCCAGCTCAGTTTTCGAAGGGTACAATAGATAACAAGTGGTATTTTGAAGCGAACAACAGCACTAGGACCATGACAGCCAAAAGCCATCGAGATGCCAGGAAAGATTATTCCTATGCAAAGAGGTCGGTCTTTTTTGATGAGGCTAACTTTGCAAAGATGCCATCACCCGATAATTCTAGAATGAGAAGAGAGTGGTTGTCCTACTCCTTATTCGAAGACATGATATATTTCGGTACTTGAATGAAGTACTACCGGACGGTAGGCACGACCTACTAGTGCGCACAGGATTCAATGACTGGGAGCATGCTGAAGGTAAAATGCTGAACCACGAAATGGCCTGCCAGTACGTTGAGTCCGAATTGCGTTGCAGACTACATTTCGAACCAACGAATTGATGTTCATATGTTGCTGGTCATAACTTTAAAATCGCAGACAATCGAGAAATTGTGAAAACCTTGCTGGAGATTACCCTTTTCTTGCTCAACATTGTTTGCCATTCAGAGGTCATGACGAGAAGAAATAAAACCTGTTAAACCAAGGATTATTTCTTGATCTAGTTAGCTCAATAGCAAGCAGCACGAACACAGCTCATTTGGAATAGATTAAACGATAGATCGAAATCATACGAAACGGTATATGAGCTACATTCTGATGAATTTAAAATATCTACAACTTTTTTTTTAGCCACCTAAAAAACTTAAACATTGCGTCTCAAGGTGGCCAAATAGTGCTGGATCTAACAGCGGAGAAACTAATCGTCGTCAGACTTCTAACATGTTCTAGCTGGGAGTATCCATTGGATACTTATGACTTGAGATTGCTTGTTAAGTCGTATCTAGACAAACAAGGCCAGACAATTGACTGTGTCAAAAACAATATGCCAGGCGTAGAGTTCACAAAGTGTTTTTTTGAATCGGATTGGATTGGATATTGCTTAACATCTCATATTTATGCAACTTGGCTAATCGAGACGAAGAGAGGGACGTAAGGGGCGACGCGAGGGGACAAGGGGTGGACAAGCCTATGCTGGTCAGAACCAGCCACAAGCATAAGGGGAGGGCAGGGGTTAACCCACGTCGAATTCGTCTTTGTTTGTTTGTTGTTTGTATGATGCATACATTGTTAAGTTGCATAAATATGAGACGTTAAGCAATATCCAATCAATCAATCAATAACAAGCTAAAGACTGTGTCACAAAAAACTGAAAAAATCGCTATTACAAGGAATTATGTATTTGCTAGATATTATTCATTTAAATATTGTCCAAGTTGTATATCAGTTGAAGACAAATATATAAAGATTCAAAGAGAAATAGTGTTTATTATCAAAGGTGATGAGAAGACATTGGAAGACATAGGTGATATGATAATAATACATAAAACAAGAAGAAAAGAACACAGAAACAAAACAATGAACAACAAAGAGGTTAAGACATAATATTTCAAGATCAAACACAAATAATGGATAGAATAAAAGTTAAGAGCGTGATAAGTGTTACGCCGTGAAGAAGGCGTCAACTTGCGAAATGAGGATTTATACCCATTCATTCCGCCATGTAGCCTCGTGACGTCAGGAGGCGGGTACATTTCCAGTCGTCAATTAACTGCAAATATTTACATGGAGAGCTAGTCATTGACGTAGTAAAAGCTGTTTACTGTAAGATATGATTTCAACTTATGTTTGAAGGAAGGCAGGGTGGAAAAGGTTTTCATGTGGTGAGGGAGCTTATTGTAGAGGGTGGATTTTTGATTGGCTATTGCTTAACGTCTCATATTTATGCACTTTGGCTAATTGAGACGAAGGGAGGGACGTAAGGGGGGACGCGGGGGGACAAGGGGTGAACAGGCCTGTGCTGGTCAGAAGCAGCCACAAGCGTATGGGGAGGGCAGAGGTTCCCCCACGTCGTGGTAGTCTCCGTCTGTGTCATCAACCGTCCGTGTTGCCAATGTCGTCGCCGTCGGGGAGGTAGTCAAAGGGAAGGGGAAAGTTCCCCGACGACGACCCAGAGCTCGCCATTAGTTTCAGGGCTTGATTGATTGGATATTGCATTACGTCTCATATTTATGCAACTTGGCTAATCGAGACGAAGGGAGGGACGTAAGGGATGACGCGGGAGAAAAACTCACCTATCACCGGCCAAACCACGAGAAGGTTGCGAGTTGGAATTTGATGGCCCAAGGGGAAAGTTCCCCGAAGACGACCCAGAGCTCGCCATTAGTTTCGGGAAGAAATCAGAAGTTAAAAAACGAAGCACATAATAAATTCAGAGTTGTTCTGAATCGGCCTTGTTGATTCTGGCGTTGATTCGCGGGTGTTTGCACTGTCCATACCACTGATTGCTATATTTCCTATTAAAAATATCGATCTTTGGTTGGTTATCGCTCACTCGTCGATTGCGTCGGGGCCTACAGGGTAGGCTCAGTCGCTTTGATTTACTGTCCCCCACTAAAAATCAGTTATATAACTGAGTGGGTAGACTCTAAATCCAATTTATTTATTTATTTATTTATTTATTTACTTCTGACTTTGGCGGAAATCTAATGCTGTTTGATTCATTATCATTGTTTCAATTTTACTTTTATAAATTGTATAATTGCTAGCTCAGTAAACTGACTTCTAATATCATATGAAATTGAATATGCTGCATGTGGCCAATTCATAAAAAATATAAATATAAGTATAAATATAAATTAAATGTTTAACTCGACAAAGAAAAACCCCAGCACAGAAACCGAGAATCCTCGTGGTGTGTCGAGGCTGTTTTCTCGCACTGAACAGAATCCTAACACTGACCAAACATTAACTATACAACCTGTGCCGAACTGACGGACCTCAACACTGAGACCACAAACGCTTTACCGAGAAGCAAGGCAGAGTATGCAGTTAACACAACCTTTCAGTCTGGACAGAACCGACATCCTCTTCAAGGTAACAAACATTAAACTAATCATATTCAGCAAAAGTAACGCCATGTTCTTATGCCATGTGGAGTCCGAACAAGAACAGAACGAAGAGAGGAGACAAAACACGTCCGCCTGTGACAAGAACAACCAACCGACTGCGAGCAAGGCTGCCGGCCGCTGCACTGTGTACTATCAAAAGGTGCGGGGCGGCGAGGTCATATCGATGTTGCACGTCAAATGCATTGAAATTATTCAAAATCGTTTAGATGACGGTAGCACATGAACTCCACGATGTTTTATAATCGGTTGTAAGCGAAATATAAATATGTAGAGAGGTTCATCGTGACGATGCTATATTTTCGCAGTCATCACCATATCCTTGGATTTTACAGGTATTAGGGACTAGCTCTAACACGGCGCATATCAGGTAGATAGTAAATCGTAGTACGCGAGGATATATTTGCCCCCTGAGTTCAATCGACAGTGACTAGCAGAGGTTAATATTCAAGGTATCGGAAGAGCTCCTTGGCTTTTATGGTATTTTCAAGGGAGATTTATTGGGTGAAACCCACCGGATTTTCGCAGCATTCGGAAAAATTTTGATCAACTACTTGTCCTACTCCAATCTATAAATACAAAACTAGTTGCTCCACAAGGAAAAGTTGTTGTCTAATACTGGTACACATAGTGTCCAAAACTAAGTTTTTGACTCCCAGCTATGTTTTATTCATTTAATTTTTGGATAAATATGGTGAAAACTGTTTCGGGCACTGGTCGCAAACCTAGGAAGATTGATTGGATATTGCTTATGTCTCATATTTATGCAACTTGGCTAATCGAGACGAAAGGAGGGACGTAAGGGATGACGCGGGGGGACAAGGGGTGGACAGCCCTGTGCTGGTCAGAACCAGCCACAAGCGTATGGGGAGGGCAGGGGTTCCCCCAAGTCGTGGTCGTCTAAGAAAATGTCTAGCCCGCCAATAGGGAATGCTAATCAAGTCCGAATATTGATGTTGTGTAAGAAATGGATAGAAACACTTAAAATTACTAGTACCACAATTCAAACCAATTTAAAGTTCCAAAATATTTAAATTTCTATTGAGGCAAAAAGTTTTACGTTTTGTATTTCCCACGCAAAAGGCATATTGTGACGGTCATAATTACGTAAACCGCATTGTTGACTTTGCAAAGTTTTTTAATGTTTTTGGATTAATGAATGAACAAACACCTTCTAGAGAACACTGTTAAAATCACTGCTCACATTGCCTTGGGTATTAATTAATTCATGATTTTAGCTAATCGTGTTTTGCCCGTTTTTCCCGTCATTATTTTAGGTATAACTTTCAGCTAACTTTTGTAAATGAAAATCTTATCTAAATAGTAAAAAATATTGATTATCACATTCAGAATGAAATCCTTAATATAGGAAAGTGATAAAATTGTCACGGAGCATTCCTTTAAGAAGTATTTTAACTAAATTAAACTGCGTGTACATCCTAGAGCAGATATAAATCAATATGTCTGTTAGATAACACTGCCGTTATCAAGGCCGACTGTCTTTTTGTTATTGATCTTTCTTGTCATTCTTTTTTCTCTAGGATATCGACGCAAAGGTTTGTTAGCCTTGCTCAGAAAGTAGTGGAATATTTCCAGATGAGAAGGCTTCCACATATTATACACCTTACAGTAAATAAATTTGTAACGGACAGAAAAAGAAAAGGAGCACCAAAGGAAAATTATGGGATCGATACCATAATATTCGGCGCTCTTTGAAAACTTTCGGGCTACTGGAGAAAAATGATGCTCAATAATTGCTGAAACATCCGTTGGTGCACCAGACGATGGTAAGAAAAAAGTCCTCAGTAAAAATTTCCTACTATATTATAGGGATAGGCCAACCACTATTTTTGCCAATTATTTAGTGAATTGAGAAATTGTAAACTTTTGCCCATTATTATCAGGTGATTTTTTTATATGCGCTAGATGCACTGTACCACGTGCTGCCCTTGGTGGTATGTGTGGTAAACAGTAGTTATCTGAGTTCTGAAGGATTAACTGCAAAAAGAACAGAATTACTTAATTAGTTTTTAGGTTTTGTAGATTTAGATTGGATATTGCTTTACATCTCATATTTATGCAACCTGGCTAATCGAGACGAAGGGAGGGACGTAAGGGATGATGCGGGGGGACAAGGGGTGGACAGGCCTGTGCTGGTCAGAACCAGCCACAAGCATATGGGGAGGGCAGGGGTTCCCCCACGTCGTGGTCGTCTCCGTCTGTGTTGTCTTTGTCGTCGCCGTCGGGGAGGTAGTCAAAGGGAAGGGGTTCCCCGACGACGACCCAGAGCTCGCCATTAGTTTCAGGGAGTGAAACTCCCCTATTCACGGGCCAAACCGCGAGAAGGTGTCGAGTTGGAATTTGAAGGCCCTTTGAAGGAAATGTTTTTATCGTAAGTTGTTTCGAATGTCAGGCGGAGGTCGGTGTGAATCCCCACATTCAAGGTTCCCCCAATTTCAGTTAGAACTTTCAGTAGGGATATAGACATTGCAATCTTACGGCACGCATTTACGGGTTGGGTTGTACTTACGTGCTGCAGACTGCAGACACGAGACAAACAGTAGTGAGTGACCCATCATACCAACGCTTGTTCAACTCCGAGCTGCAAAAAGTCGATTATTACAATCCAATGACTAGGGAGTAAGGAAGTGGTTGAAACTCATGATGAGCAACCATTGGCAAAGTCTTTTGTGTGTAGTGATAAACCCAACTCAGGCAACAAACAGCAAGAAAGAAGTCTGGCAACTCTACGAACTACAGTGATACCTATTGCAGGGGCTGTTGTTACTCCACTGGACTCTAACCCGGAAAGTAGTTGCACTCCTAGTGATAAGCAACGACTGCTAATTATGTACACAAACATTCAGTGCCTACGTAACAAGGTCGATGAACTAGAATCATACACTTTATCCCAACCTTGTGATATAATCTGCTTGTCGGAACATTGGTTGACGGAAGAACAGGTCCCTAGTGTGCACATACTAGGGTACAATCTGGTAAGCTGTTTTTTTCGATAAGAATTAAAAAAACGGTGGAACTTTAATCTTTGCTAAAGATGGCCTGCAAGCTAAAAAGCTGGATAGCTTTGATAAGTTGTGTACAGAAAAAGTGTTAGAGTGCAGTGCCATAGATTTTTATTCAGAGTGTGGAAGGTTTTTAATTGTTTGTATATACAGGTCGCCATCGTCGAGTTTCGATATTTTTTATAACAAGTTACATGAAAATCTTAAAAATCATAACATTAAAAAAGTGTAAATCAATAATTTGCGGAGATTTTAATGTGAATTTTGCTGAAAATCATCCGCATAGTAATTCTTTAACAGATCTGTTTTTATCTGAAAACTTTAAAGCCTCTGTCACCGTGCCAACGAGGATTTCAAAAACTTGCAGCACGTGCATAGACAATATTTTTTCAAATATTGAAAGTGACATATCTGGAAACCGATGTTTGTGACTATGGTCTGTCAGACCACTGTATAATTAGGCATGCTGTGAAGTTAAACGTAATGCCTATTAGAGAAGGTACTGATAAAGAAACGAGACAATTTAGTAATCATAATATTTACAAATTCATTGCTAACATGAGGGAGGTTAATTGGGAACCTATTTTTGCTTTAACATGTGTAAATATTATGTTTGATTCATTCATGAGTATATTTATGCAAGTGTTTAATCGAGCATTCCCCTTAAAAAAAGTTAAAGAAACCGTTTAAAACAAAAGGAACTTGGTATACAAAAGACTTGTATTCACTGTCACTGCAGGTAAAAAATGCATATTTAAAATTTTAAGGGGCCAAAAAGATGTAATTTAGATATTTCGTATTACCTAGAAATAAAAAATTGTACAGAAATAGTATTATGGAGGCCAAGCGAATTAACTTTGAAAATTATCTGGCTATTGCTAATAACAAATCTAAAGCCGCATGGATGTTATTAATATTTATTCTGGCGGTAACAGGAGGTCACCCTTGGACATATACATAGCAAACGATTCAACCCTATTACTTCGCAGGAAATGGTAGCGGGATATGTTTAACAAGCATTTTGGCACTAGTGTGGCTGAATTGAGAAAGTCACTGCCGTCGAATAACAGCACCGCAAATGTGTACAATAAACCTGGCACATCAATATCCAACTAAATCTACAAGTGTCCCATACTCCGATCGATGCCATTTTTCTCGGGCCTATGCGAAAACAAGAGTTTTATGATATTGTGGACAAAGAAAGTAAGAAAAAGTCCTCTGCTTAGATAGTATTCCTTGTAATATCTTAAAACATGTGGGCGTTTACATTGCGGTTCCACTCTTACACATTGGTTTAATGAGTCATTTATTCGGGGCAAATTTCCAGATGCTTTAAAAAAGCTAAAGTGGTCCGTATATTTAAGAAAGGTGACAGAACTAAGTTAAGTAATTATAGCCCTATATCATTACTTTCTGTGTTTTCAAAGATTTTTGAAACTGCTATGCGTAATAGATTAATCTCTTTTCTTGACAGTCATTCGCTATTAAACGAGAGCCACCATGGTTTTTGTGAAGGGAAGTCCACTACGAACTGCACTGTGTGATATTATCTCTCATGTAATTGAGGCCATTGACAAACGCAAACACGTGATGGGTTTTTTTTATGACTATTCTAAAGCATTTGACAGTGTCAATCATGAAATGCTTCTTAAAAAACTTGAACACCTGGGAATTGCGGGGAAACCTCATTCCTGGTAAAATCGTACCTAGAAGATGTACCCCATTGTTTGTATATTGGTAAATTAGAAACAACTTTTCAAAAGAAGTAAAGTTAAGTTTTAGGCGTACCGCAAGGCTCGGTGCTATCCCCTTGTTTTTTATCTTTTTTATAACGACTTGACAGATTCGGTAAATATGGGTAAAGTTTACTCTATATGCGATGATTCGAATAAACTTAATTAGTAACCTTGATCTTGAGTCGTTGTATTCTGAAAGCAGGCAGGCTGCCCAATCAAATGGTTGTATGGTGTGGGTGATAATGAACTTTTTATTAATGCTGATAAAACATTGTTGATGCAGTTAAAACAAAACAAAAAAATATTGACAGAAGTCCTCTTGTTTATATTAAATCTCATTCTATTGTTGAAGTTGATGTGACTTTGTCTTGGTGTTTTTGTTGACAATGTGCAACACATTAATTATGCGAGTAAAAAACTTGCAGGAGGATGTTACCTTATTAAAAGACTGATGGATGTATGCAGTCTACGTGTTGTCAAATTAGTTTACTTTGCATATATCCAGTCCAGACTACAGTATGGGATTTTCTGCTGGGGGTTGTCACCCCACACCATTGACTTTTAGACTACAAAAAAGAGCTGTACGGTATATGTCCCATGCTAGCAGTTATGCCCATGCAGGGAGTTATTTAAAGACCTAGAGATTTTAACTTTGCCCCCGCCTGTACATTACAATGCAATTTATATGTTTTAAAAAATGACAAGCTAACAACGACTAAAAGGGGATTGCCATGACCATTTCACTAGAAATAGAGACAATTTTAAAATTGGACAGCATCGCCTAAACTTATCTTGTATGCGACCTGATATCTCAGGCGCTAAATTATATAACAAGCTGCCCAAATACTTAAGAAGAACAATGTGATAAGTTTAAGACTGAAAATGAAGAGGTTTTTAACTAACAATCCGTTTTATTCTGTCAATGAATACCTGACCATCTTAATCTTTGTTGACTTGTTTTTATTTTATTGTATTGGGAGTGCTTACTCTTTGTGTGTTATTGTTGACCTGTCCCCAAAATCATTGGGAATGATCAATTAAGGACCAATAAATTTATTATTATAATAATAATAATAATAATAATAATTATTATTATTATTATTATTATTATTATTATTATTATTATTATTATTATTATTTTTATTATTAATTGAGTCTCTTGTCTAAATCTGTTCTGCTTTGCCTTGTTTCGTACTCCATCATTTAGCTTTATTTATGTTGTGTTTAAAAAACTTAAAAAGCCTTTGACGTTGTGTTGTGTTTTTTTTTAATTGTTAGTTACTATTTAATCTACTTCAATTTGTTACTTAAATGTTTATGATTTGTTAATGTTTTTTTTTTTCATGTTTCCTTCCTCTATGGTTGTTTTTTGTTTAAAATTATGTGATTTTGTTTATTCCACAGATGAGCCCGCATAGTGGGCTTTGTGGGTTTCTTTGAGATGTATCAATGATATTCTGTTTGTGACAATAAATTGAGATTATTATTATTATTATTATTATTATTATTATTATTATTATTATTATTTATTATTATTTTATTATTATTTATTATTATTCGATCGCGAGTCGCGGACGAGAGCGGTTTTGTGTTACGAGCGAGCTCCGTTGCAGCTCACAGGCAAGTGAATCATGTCGTGCAGTCAGTGTACTAAAAGCCTACCTCAGGACGGAGACTTTGTGAATTGTCCAGGGTGTGATACAAATATTCACTACGAGTGTTCCGGCTCAAAAAAATCTACACATAAAGCCAAATCGCAAGTATTGAATCGCAGTGGCGTTTGCCAAAAGTGTAAGGCAGACGGGAAGTTTCGCCCCCGGGCCCGGCACGCCCGCACGCCGATGATCCTGATAATATAGGTGGTCCACTCTAGTTAGTGATTCACGAAAAAATCTATTGAAAAAGTGCTTAGTGTTGTTTACGAGCTTTGCGACGAGCTCAAAAGTGTAAAAAAAGATCTCGAGTCTTTGAAAGTTATAAGGGAAGAGTTATTAGAAAGTAGTAAAGAAATCGATAACCTAACGCAGCGCTTAGTAGATAAGGACGTGATAATTGATAGCTTTACGGACCGGGTCCACGAACTTGACCAGTACGGAAAAATAGGAACCTCGAAATATCAAACGTCTTGAGGGAGAAAAACAGCGAGGATTTAGAGGACATTGTTGTCAAATAGCCAAGTTAGTAGGTGGGGATGTACTAGTGCGTGACATTGATGTAGTTCACCGAGTGAAGTCCAAGAAAGAGAGTGAATACCCGTCAAAAATAATAGGCAGTTATTTCAAAAAGAAGAGGGACAAAACTCTTCGCCGTTCGTCGCAAGCGGTGGGTGAAGAACAAGGACCTGTTTCCGGAGGTAGAGGGAAAAAGACAACCTTCCTATTTACATAAACGAACATTTGTCACCTTACTATAAAAAATTTTTTTTGGGCAAGTTAAAACAAAAGCAAAGTTGACTGGCTTCAAGTTTGTCTGGTTCAGTCCCCGGTACTATTTGTGTTCGTAAGGACGAAACATCTCGAGAAGTAATAAAGGTTAAAAATCCACGAGACATTGAAAAATAAAATCAAGTGTAGGTTAATTGTTATGAACATGTGGGGACCCAAACCTTTTCCCCCCCCGTGACGGAATGGTTGATAATATTGATAATTTGGTAAGAGAATGTAATGGGTTAACACGTTGCTTTTAAACATCAGGCCCGATAAAAACACTGGGACGAACTAAGATAACTTCTCGATAACCATCTAGGTAATTTACATGTGCTAATGCTTAGTGAAGTCAATATAAATGATATCGATAGTAAGATTTGAGTTAGAAGGGTATAATATGTTTTATAGATTAAGAAATGTAAAAAAGGTGGTGGCCTAATCATATACGTAAATGATTCGATAAAATTTTGTGTCACACGACGTGTCTTTAGAAACTTTGAAGGTCTAGCAGGGAACATAATAGTAGGAAACCATATCATTCTCTGTTGTTTGTATATAGACCTCCTAACAATAACACTAAGAACGAGTTCATTCAAAAGATAGATAAATATTGGAGAGAGGTAAATGTCGCTACGGCTGTTTTCATTGGTGATGTAAACATTGACATTATGAATGATTGTGATCCGGTTGTGCAGTATTACGAAACTGTTTAGCTGCAAATGGTTTAAGTAGGTATATTCAGGGGAGCAACACGTGAAGAGATGGTTGGTGACAAACTAACGAGGTCGTGTATAGACACATTTACATACGTGCTGTAGATACTCAGTTTAAGTCAGCTATATGGACCTTAAAAGTTGTCTGATCATTACATTATTACGGCGTTATTGAATTTACCGCAAAATGGAAAACGTGACACGTGGAGAGCTACGTCACCAAAATAGAGGGAAAAGAAACTGTTGCGTATCCTAAAAACCATACAGGGGGAACTTGTTGCTTTCCGCAAATAGCTGTGAGATTTTGTACAACTCGCTATATTTATTTTTAAGAGGGCTTATGAAACGGGCCGTTTTCGTAAAGAAAATAATAAAGAAAAGGGGGAAAAATCATGGATGACGTGGGAAAGTTGCTAGAAATGAGGGCAAATAGAGACCGATGTTTTCAAAAATGGAAAAAATGTAAAAATCTAAATCTTGTCAAAGCGGTGTATCGGCAGAGTACAATAACATTCGAAATAATTTAAACAAAAAGATAAAAATAGCAAAAAAAACTACTATCGTGAGCTTTTGGAAAGAGCAGGGGCAATCTAAAAGAAACGTTGGCAAACGATTAATACAATAAATTGGAAAGAAAAAGAAAGAGTCGGGAGATCAGGTCATTAACAAGTTTTTAGGTAAAAATGAGAGCTCTGAATATGTAGCAAATTCCTTTGCAAACGTATTTGTGGAGGAGGTGGAAATATAATTCAAAAACTGTGATGTGACGTGCGTAAAAAAAGATCAAAGAGAAAAAAATTTAAACTACGATCAGAAGCAATCAATTTACATTCCCCCGGTTGATGCGGAAACAGTTAAGAAATCATTACGGAAATGAACTCCGAAAAACAGGCTGGTTTGACGAAATAAGAGTTAAAGATCTACAGAATATCAAATGCCAGATCAGTCCAGTAATTGCTTTATTAATAAATTTATCGATTAAAGAAGGGGTTGTCCCAGAATTGTTGAAAACATCGGTAGTAAGGCCGGTCTACAAAAAGGAAGTCACTACGAATATCGAATTATCGTCCAATCGCATTATTTTCGGTTTTTAATAAAATAATGGAACGGTATGTGGCTGGATGTTTGAGCGATTACCTGTCCCAAATTTGATATTATTAGTAAAAACCAATTTTGGGTTCCAGAAAAAGAAAAGCACTTCTGATCTTCTATTAAAATTCTCGAATCTTGTAAATACAAAGTTGAATGACAATTTTCATGTTTTGTGCATGTTTGTAGATTTTACTAAAGCGTTTGATACTCTAAATCACAAGAAATTATTGTTAGCTTTGGAAAATGTTGGGTAAGAGGCCCCTTACTACAATGGTTCAAGAGCTATTTTAAAAAAGGGAAATTAGTTTTTGAAGATCGGCAACGTTTACAGCGTGACTAAATTAATAAAATCAGGGTGCCACAAGGATCAATTTTAGGGCCATTATTGTACTTGATATATGTGAATGGGATGACGCGATATTTTAAAATATGTTATGCGTATTTCTTTGCCGATGATTCAGCACTCGTTGCGTACATAAGATACTGGCAACTGCGGGTAAGTTATTTACAAGAAACTACGTTAATTTGTTGAGATGGACGCACGACGGTGGGTTGATTGTAAATGCATTAAAAAACCAGATAGTACACATATCCAGTCCATTAAATGTTGACCATAAACTCATTAGTTGAAGTCGTATCACATTCACTTGATTGTTTGCACAATAACGCTACCTTAAGTAATTGTGGAATTAACTGCACTTGTAACAAATTATTGAGTCAGTGTATAGTCATGTGTACCTTGGTATTGAAATTGACAAGTGCTTTTCGTGGGAAAATCATATCATTAAGTTATGTAATCGGATTCGCCCATGTGCAGCACAATTATACCACTTAAAGTACATTCTCCCTTACAACTTACTGCGAACCGTTTATATTTCTTTAGTTGAGGGCAAACACTCTTATGCTGTGTTGGCCTGGGGAAATGCCTCAAATGTGTACATAAATCAAATTTTCAACTTGCAGATTTAAAAATTTAAAAACTATCCTTCCAAATCCCACATAACTGAGTGTGTTCCTCAAATGAACTTTTCGAAATAACTGGTTTGCTCCCTGTAAATAAGTTGTTTACGTAAGGTTAAACTTAAGTAATGAGTAAAAAAAATTGAAATCGACCATAACATCTCCACAAGAACGAAGGCAGCTAATAACTTTCGAGTTCCACTTTGTGTAAACAAATATGGTGAAAGGTCGTTAAAAACTAGTGTACCGCAGAGTTTCAATTTATTGCCTAAAGAACTAAAAGATTTAGATAAAATTAGTAAAGTTAAGTTAAAAGTAAAAGAATTTCTCTTGTTTAATGACGTTTAATTTTGTATGACGTTTAATTTTGTATTAAATTGATCTAATATCATAATTTATTTGTTGTTATATCTACTATTTTAATGTGCTGGCTGAATGTATTCATAATTGATAATAATTTGGCAACTGCTCAATGTAATGTTTACGATTATTGACATTAGTATGCGATTATATTATATTATTTAGTAATTAGTATAATGTCCTGTGTCTGACACAATTTGATATTGATTTTTATGCTCTTGCATTGTCCGTAATTTTGTATATTATAAATAGCCACAGACAAGCTTCTGATGAAGCTTTGTGGGATATCGAATCCAATAGAATATGTTTGATGTGTAATGATATGCTTTATTATTAATAAAAAAAAAAAAAAAAAAAAAAAAATTATTATATTATTGATTATTATTATTATTATTATTATTATTATTATTATTATTATTATTATTATTATTATTATAATTATAATTATTATTATATTCTTGGGAGCTTCCAAATTGTTTAAATATACTTTATATTTTACCCAAACTTTGAATGGAAATAACTCGTAACAATTATTTTATCACTTTCCTTGGAGGTTTTCCCTACTTCTTCCACATAAATGAAGATAATAACTTAAGTTTTTTTTGTAATAAGAAAAGTACCATCCTAACACAATCTTGTGGGGAAATGTGTTTTTGCTTTTTTACTTTTTGTACCAAAAAATTTTAAACTTGAATTTTACTGAAAATTTCAAAAATTAATTATTATCTATATTTGAAACAATGTATACCATTAATGAATAGCTTCAAGCTTAAATCCCCACAACGATCTCTTTATCTGTATGTCTTGAGAAAATATTATCAAATTTTTTGGAAATCCGACATAAACTGCAAAAGCCTTAGCATTTTCAATATTAAGGTGAAATCGACACTATTTTTAATAGTATTGTTGCCAAAAAAAAGGTATATATATATATGTTTTTCTTAGATTCATGTTGCCAGTCAACATTGCACAAAATTTGAAAACTTTTATCTCCAGTGGTTTAAAAGTTTTTGATTTCGGTAAAACATCCCCTTAAGTGTTTGTAAGTTTTGGTTTATGCACGCACCCACTCGGTATAATCGATGTATCGAAAAGTTGAATTTCTTCAGTCTAGGAGCTATATTCACACAAATTTAACGAGCGCCAAATGTTGTTGTGGCCTATTATGGGCAGACGTCAACTTGAAGACAAGCCGTGTTTATTAACATGAAGTAATCCTGATTACGGTAAGTTAAAAATTTAATTTCTTCTAGATTACACATATAATAACATATTGCAATCAGAAGAATATAATATTCCAACAAAGTAGGCGGTAACTATAGGCCATTGTTTAGTTCGTTTCTAAAACGCAACAGCAGGCATAGATACCAGTTTTTGACAGTGAGGTTAGTTCTTTCTTCTACGTTATGTTTTATTTAAACCACTATTATTTCGTAGCAGATGGCATCTGAACGACAACTACGCACGTGCAGAAGAGACAGGGTCACGCAGCATGTTGTTATTCACCAGATGAAAGCAACATTGAGTCTGAGGACTATGTAGGCCTACAGCAACCAGCAACTGCTAGGCCTAGACCTAGACCTGGGCGTAGGCCTACCATATCTTCATGCTCTGAAGACAATGGTTTCATCATCAGACGAAGAACAGTTACCAGTAACGCTAGGGCTAGGCCTCTATTTGGAGACAGCTGGGTGATGACCCAATTACTGTCAAGGCCAATCCTGCTTGGCAGTATACACATGAAATTGATAGTATTGAAGACCCAATGGAATATTTCCATAATTATTTTGATGATGATGTGCTAGACCACATTGTTGAACAGAGTTACCTCTATGCAATTCAGTTAAATCCTAACAAGCCCCATAACCTCAACAAATCTGAATTGGAACATTTTATTGGCATGGTTGTCTACATGTCAATATTTGACTTACACCGTGTACGTGCGTATTGGGCCAAAGAAAGTAGAGTGCAACAAGTGTTTGATGTTATGTCGAGGGATCGATTTTTAGAAATGAAAATATATCTTCACTTCAACGACAACACGGGATATGCCAGTGAATGATCCGAATTGTGATTAAATTTTTAAATTCGTCCATTTTTTGAAATGTTGGTAAACCAATGCCAAAATAATACTTTTAGTGGACAAATGCTCTCTGTCGATGAAAAGACTGTCCCGTTTAGAGGACGTTCTAGCCTCAAACAATAAAATCCTAGTAAACCCCACAAGTGGGGATACAAGATATTTGCACTGTGTGATGTCAATGGCTTTGTTTACCATTTTGACATTTACACGGGCAAAATTGAGGCTAAAGATTTCCACCGCGATATTGGGGCAAGCTCAAATATTGTCTTGCAGTTGGCAAACATTATTCCCCAAAATCAGGGTTTCCTGTTGTACTGTACTGTGTTGTGTTGTACTGGTTCACATCAACCCTTCTCATAGTTAAGCTGAACAAGAAGGGTTATTGGTGAATTAGGCACAGTTTGTTGCAATCGGCTGCAAAATTGTCTTTTGATACCCGATGCCGATTTAAAAAAAAACAAGGTCGTGGATCATATCAGGAGAAGGAGACAATGGTGGAAGGGGTCGAGATGAGGGCTATCAAATGGCTTGACAGTAAAGCTGTTACACTGCTAACAACGTTTTCAAGGGCCCATCCAATCGGCGTTACCGAACGGTACGATAGAAAGAAGGAGTATGTTGAAGTTAAAAAGTCTGCAGCCTGTGAATGTTTATGAAACCATTCATGGGTGAGGTCGACCTACTCGATGCACAAATTGCATATAACCCTATCAAGCTGCACTCAAAAAAATACTATTTGCGGTTCTTTTTCCACTTTTGGATCTAGTAGTTGTAAATTCATGGTTGAAATACCTGCGAGACTGTAAGGCAGAGGGGTTCCCTACAAAGAATTGGGCCCTTGACCAATTTTTAGTTTAGGCTCGCATTAGCTGACTATCTATGTCGAAAAGGAAAAGATTTATCTCTATCAAGGAAGCGGGGCCGTCCTACCTCTGCTGGATCTGTTGACAGCTTGTCTGACTACAAATGTAAACGTGGTCCTGCAAAACCAATTCCCAACCATGATGTCAGACGGGACGGTGTTGGTCATTGGCCTGAAGTCAACGAGAAACGTCAGCGCTGCAAGAATCCCAGGTGCAAAGGGATAAGAGAAAGGGATAAGAAAGCCGTTGTTGTTTGCTTCTAAGCACAGCATAGGAATAGGGAGTCAGAAGAGGAAGCAGAGCATATGTATTGGGAAGCGTCTGAAGAAGCAGAAGTATAGGTAGCGGCTGAGGAGGCACTGGAGGCACGTACCAATGTAATGCATGCATGCAGAGATTACCAGTAGCCCTTCATTAGAACCGATCCCATTAACACCAAAAACTACACCAGTAGGCCTACAATATTGTGATTCAAAACAGCTATCACCAGGAAGGAGATGTCCAAATAAATTGTTACTCAAGTATAAATCTAAATGTTGTATTTTAAAGGCAGTTGACGCGGCTAGGGTTTTGGAGCTCAACCCCCGTAAGAAGAAAATGCAAGCCATGATGATGAAAGCCAACAAACGTCTTAGAGTTTTGAAGCGCAGATGTAAGGAAATGAAGCTAGGCATTCGAGATATGCTAAGCAACCGAACCTCCACTTTTATTCAGCAGATAGAAAACGACATCTCTTCAGCTGCAGCTCGACCTTTTGAAAGTCAGATTCGCCACGGAAAGAAGTCTCCAAGAGGACGTCGCTACACACTAAAAGACAAAATATTTTGCATTTCTCTCTATATGCAAAGTCCCAAGGTTTATAAATTAATGAAATTAACCTTGCTCTTCCAGCTCCACGGACATTAATCACAGTAATAAATAAAGTTCCTTTCCTTCCAGGTATAAATGCGAAGACATTCAAACATTCAAAAGAAATGGTTTCAAAAATGAATACTTCCGACAGGGTTTGTTTTTGTCTTTTCGATGAGGTTGCACTTAGTTCGAGTGTTTTGTACTCTGAGAAGTATGACAAGATCATTGGATTTGAGGATTACGGAAGTCAGGGTCGAACATCGTCCACTGCAAATCATGCTCTTGTTTTCATGGTCCCCGTGGATTGCGTAAAAGTGAAAGCACCATTGCATACTACTTTTGCAAGATTGCACAAAAACAGATGTTTACTAAACTAATACATGAAGTTATTGTTGCATTGCAGAGACTGGTCTCCCATGTACTCGCCACCTCTGTGATCAGGCCCGACTAACAGGGCTGCCTTGGAGTACCTTGTGCAGAATAGTCCCTCTACTATACAGATACAGCTTCCGGAACATGGAAAGTGCTTCAAGATCAACGAGGATGACATTGCAGTGATCTACGACCCACCCCATTTGTTAAAAAGTCTGCGAAATGCATTGATAAGTTACGATGTTGAACACACTCCATTGTGAGAGTGTGCGTAACAGAACAGAACGCCTAACTCTTTGGGATTTGTTTCGCACTCTCTAAAGTGTGGCGTGCCAAGAACCCTTCGCACTGCATACTAAGTGCTGGTTAGGCCAATTATCACTCATGGCCTACCAGCGTGGCATTCGAACAACATCCCGTATGTGGGTTAGACGTTTTGGTCAAACGATACAACGTTTTGTCCATGAAGTAATTGAAGGCGAGGACAATGCATGGACAACTGTTGTCTTCTGCAACACCTCGATGGTGAGGGAACTTGCCAGAGACGAGTGCTCGGAGATGCACGCAGACAGCACGTTCAAGATCGTTCCAAATTATATCTGCCAGCTCTTCACTATCCACATTATGTATATGAACAAGGTACGTAAACATTTAAATTACATACTCGTCCTGTGACGTCACTCGCCGTTCCTTAGACTGGCGAAGAATATATCTTACCATTCTATTTACTACTCCAAGCATGATTATTGTGATGACACAATAGCGTCCCCGTTATGAATTTACTCCAAGAAACGAAGCTTCCAAAATAGGCTTGACCCGGAACTAATTGGTACAGAATTTTTGCTTATCATAAGTTGTTGGTTATGTATACCTACACATGCCAGAGAAACTTTACCGCTGTCCGACCCCCCTAATTTGCATAATTAATTAATTAGTCAAAATCTAATTAAAATCAATATTCTCTGAATTTGAACAATTTTTATGCAAATGTGTATCAAACTATTAACCAAGAATTTTGAATATGGAAAAAATATAATTAAAACATTCATGGTTCCATCACCCTTAATTAATAATTTATAATTATGACAGCATTTTTAATCAGATGACTCCTGTGTCTAGTTGATAACATTGATAATTGTTGTGACGGTTGTATTTATTAGAGTAGTATAATAGGTAAGCTGTGTATAAACTTTACCGCATTTGAAAACACATAAACATGATAAATTTGCATAATTAAAAAATCTAACAAAATCATGCATTATGAAAAGTTTAAAGTAATTTGAACAACATCGATATGGGTATCAAATGAAGATACAGATCCGTAGGTTTTTATTTAATATATTCAGGATGGTAAAATCATCTGTAATTGAAATTGCAGTAAAATGGGGAGGGGTGGGGGGGGGGGAGGATTGAAGTCAAAAAAGCTCAACATGTTCTAAGCGCCGCTCAAACATACCCCTCATGCAATATCTACACTGCACGTCCGATATCAATTTAGTATTTTGTTTTTTTTCGTTATATAAAGAGTTGATTTACCTTATCACAGATTTTTGTAAATTAAATTATTGTCAAAAGTTTAATAAAATGTGAAAACAGAATGCAATAATAACTTTTTCTTCCTCGAAACTTGTTTATCTTCGCAAACCACATAATATTGAGTTCACAGATTTGGTTAACAACATTGTGGACATAATTTTCTCATTACGTATCCTTGATTGTACTAACTTGTATTAATGACGTATATTTTTGTATATTTTATCTCTATTTAAGTATGGTACCTCCATTGATTATTATGTTTATCTTTATTATGATTATACGATCATTCAACAAAGTTTGAAGATGTAGAGCAAACTATACGTTAAACAGAAAAGATAATAACGTATTTAAATCTACAATATTGGCCATTCCTTTACTTAGCGATGTCAAAAGTTGGAATTCCAACACGGGATTGGTTTTTTAAATGCATTTCACCCAACACCATAAATGTGTAGGTCTACATGTGTGTTTCATAACGTTCTTCATAGAATGATTTAGCGAATGCATTAACTTTTGAATGAAGCACAACGCCACCAGCATTATTTGACTCTCCAGGTATTCCTTGGCAACCTCAGAAGTTTGCCATTGGGGGTATGCTCTTTAGAATATAACACATCTAGAACTGTTAATGAATAGAGTGAAATTAACCAATGCATAACTATTGCTTTGTGATAGATGGGGGGCATTTACTCCATAGATATACCTTGGTCTAGAGACAGTACACCCATGCAAGAACTACGTATAGATCACATTAAAAGCAATATACCCATGCCACTGTCGTAGTTTTTGGTTATGACAATGGAGCATCGACGAAATTCACTACACATTTTAAGCGAATTAACCGTGGTATTAAATGGCGTACAATCAAGTTTGAGCCAATCATGGTAGATAAGAGATACGTTTCTGTCTCACCCAACGAACAAATCAAGATTCTTTCAACTTTTGGCATCGAGATTTCAATCAAATAACATCACAGTACTTCCAGCAAAAGCTGACGCAGATGTTTTAATTGCAATACCGGCAGTAGAGTACGCCATCATTGAGTACACCACACTTATTGGAGATAACAGCGACTTGCCAGTGCTGCTATATGATACCACTTCAACCTGAAAACTCCTGCTTATGAACTCATCTTCAAATCAAATTGAAATCTGTTACCACTAAACAGGCTATATGGGATATGCGTTTCAACAACCAAGCTATAGGTAATGCAGTGTGCTGTTGTTCACCATTCATACATGCAATAACTGGATGCGACACCACTTAAAAAATGTTTGGGATTGGTAACGGTTTACCATTGAAGAAATTTGAAATCGATATGAAAATGCATTCAGGCGTTTTCAACAAAAAGCATTTCTACGATAAATGAGATTGTTGAATGCGGTGAAAACGCAATGGCAAACCACACCTAAAGTCTCAATGAACTACGAATAGAGAAGTTTTTGTCAGAAACTTATAACTGATAAAAAGGTTATCCACCATAAGACACTTCTTACTTCCTCAAGTACAAGTTTGGCTTGAAATAATTCTCTTGATCCTTTGAAATTTGCATGAACTCTTTCAGAAAAAAACTTTGTACCTGTGCCTTACGGACATGCATCGTAATTCTCTTGATCCTTTGAAAGTTGCATCAAGGCCCGTCTAACAGGGCTGCCTTGGAGTACTTTGTGCAGAATAGTCCCTCTACTATACAGATACAGCTTCCAGAACATGGAAATAATACCCACGTTCAAAGCTCGGAATGGTGGGAATAGTACAAAGATCTGACATGAGTATAGATGATATTAATAAGTTAAATGATGAAATTGAATTGGTAGTGGAGGAACTAGGTGGTGTTTTTTGTAGATCCTAACTTCTGGATGAAAAACGATTGTTTAGGGAAGGATGGCCTTCACCCTAACTACAGAGGTTGTGATGTACTAACTGATATGTATGTGGGCTTAGTACAAAGAATGCAGGGGCAATCTGTGAGCGGAGATGTACAATCGGAAAACTGATTGAGATGAGTGGTCACTTTAATACCATTACAGAAGTGTTACATGATAGCAATCAGATTCCAAATACTGTGACTTTTATAAAAAATTATGATTCGGCTATTCAAAATATTAGTGGAAAGATGAGCATGAATATTGGTATCAGACATATCTCTGAATCTGCCATACATGCTAATGTATTAGGTTTCACTGTAATGGTAGTCAATTGCCGCAGTATATGCAACAAAATTGAAGGTTTTCGAACTTTATTGGAGGTTTATCAACCTTCAGTAGTAGTGGTTACTGAAACTTGGTTGGATCAAGGATTCCTCAACAGCGAGCTGTCAATTGATAAATACATTCTGCATAGAAGAGATAGAAATAGACATGGGGGAGGGATAATGATTGGACTTAAGAATGGAGTTGAAGGAGTCATTAAATGGGTAGATGATTTCCATGAAATGATGGTTGAGAGTACGATTAGGGAGTAATTTAATTGTCAACCTAATAGCTATTTATCGCCCACCAAACGGAGGTTTGGAATGTCTAGAGAATCTGAGAGAAAGAGTCAAGCAGATTAGTATGTACCAAAATTGTATTATAGCTGGGGACTTAAATTTGCCACAAGTAATATGGGAAGCTGGTACCATAAGTGGTGGAAAGAAACAAGAAATAATATCGGAAATAATGGAAGAAGGGTTTACTCAAACAGTTGAACTTGGTACGAGACTAAGCAAACATGGATTAGATAATATTTTAGATGTCGTGTTGATTCGTCCTGATTCTATGTGGATAAGGACGGAAATAATCGACGGAATAAGTGATCACAAAGTGCCTATTGTAGAAATTGGAGTGGAATTTGGTAAAAGTTGTAGATTGGAGTCAGAAATTAAATGGAATTATTATAAAGCTGATAAAAAAGCTATTAAAAGGGAATTTGAAGAACGATTTGATAGTTGGAATGAAGTTGAATGGCATGATTTGATATTATATGGAATACATTTGTTAAAGTTTGTCATGAATTGAGAGAAAAACTGGTACCAAAGAGAGTTATTAAATTAAATAATGATCCGATTTTTTATACTAAAGAAGTTAAGAGATTAAAAGTAAAAATAAGAAAACTTAATAATAAAATGCGGAATTCAGGGTTAGTCAAGAATAAAATAAGGGAGCTTAGGAATCAATTAGATAAATTAAAGAAGGATTCAAAGAATAAATATTTGGAGAGTATGTTTAATGAACAAAACCGGCAAGAAAGTTGGAATAGTATGTATAAATATGTAAATAGCCAAAAGAGACATGTAGATTTGCCCACATTAGTTGATGAAAATAGAAACGAATTCATAACGGACAGTGAGAAGGCGGAGGCTCTTAATCAATACTATGGCAAAGTTTTCCACACTGAAGGTATTGGGGGATATGAAAGTAAAATAATGATTGGGATGATAGTGAGGTAGTGATAACTGATAATGATATCATTAGTGTTATTAGAAAACTTAATAATAATAAATCTCCAGGGCCAGATGGAATAACTAATATATTTATTAAAGCAGCTGGATGGGGAATAGTGCCATACTTCAAGAAATTATTTCAGACATCTATAAATCAGGGAAAACTGCCAGATCAGTGGAAACAAGCAATAGTTGTTCCAATTTATAAAGGTGGGGGAAGGGACGACTAGGTAATTATAGACCTGTCAGTCTTACGTCTTCAGTGTGTAAAATAATGGAGAGGATTATGGATGTGAAGATTAAGAACATTATTGAAGATGGAGAAGGATTATCAAGTACACAACATGGGTTCCGGAAGGGTTATTCTTGTGAAACTCAGATAACAGGGTTTACTCAGGACATAGCTGACACACTTGATAATAATGGTAGGATTGATGCAATATTTATAGATTTTCAAAAAGCATTTGATAAAGTAACTCATAAGCTTTTAATGGAGAAATTTGGAAACAAAATAAGAAATAATAAAATTGTGAACTGGGTTGGGGAATTTCTGAGAAATAGAACTCAAAGAGTCAGAGTGGGAAATGTAATTTCTGAAGAGATTAATGTAACTTCAGGAGTACCTCAAGGCAGTGTGCTAGGACCAAATTTGTTTATTATATTTATAGATGACATACAAGTAGGAATAAAATCCAAAATTCGACTTTTTGCAGATGATGGGGTGTTATATAGGGAAATAAAGGAAGATGAAGATGTTCTTATAATTAAAGAAGATTTAACAGTAATCGAAAAATCGGAAGATATAAATAAATTGGGTTTAAATGTGAGTAAATGTAAGGTTATTTCATTTAATAGAGCAAAGAAAAAGCGGAAATAAACTATAAGCTGTGTGCTAAAACACTTGATGTTGTCATCAATTACAAATACTTAGGAGTGTTCATAGATAACAATTTGGATTGGGAGCATCATGTGGAATATGTAAGTAAAAAGTCAATACAAGCTCTAAATTTTGTAATGAGGCAGCTACAAGGGGTTCACACAAAAATTAAGGATAAAGCATATAAATCTCTTATAAGACCAATATTGGAATATGCAAGTGCTATATGGGACCCTTATAAGGATGGTCATATCAAAGCCCTAAACAAAGTACAGAGATTAGCAGCAAGGAGAGTAACTGGGAAGGTCAAAAGGTGGAGATGGGTAACTGATTCCAAGGGAAGGAGGATAAGAACGTATGACAGTGTAAACGAAATGATAGAAGGTTTAGGATGGGATTCTTTAAAATTACGGAGAGGTAGAAACAGGCTGTGCAACCTGTTTCGTGCTATGAAGGAATACAGGGATGGAATGAGATAAGCAATAAAATTGAAAAGGATTATACAAGGGAGGAAAGACCATGACCTGAAATTGAAATGTAAACTAAAAAAGAAGGATGTTGGGAAGTGGTCTTTTCTAAATAGAACAATTGTAGAATGGAATCAATTGCCAGTAGCAGCTGTTGAGGAATCCTCGTTAAAAATGTTTAGAAGGTGTTTGGAGGATATTGATTTGGATCTGATGTAGATTTGATTTGATTGATGTTTGATGTTGCTTTGATGATGGTATCTTAGATGTAATATAAGATATGAAGAAAAATGAATGTGAATGTTATATTTTTGATACAATTTTAAAATGTTAATTTTAGGAACTTGCCTCCATGTAACCACATATTTGCAAGGATAATAAAATATATAATATATATAACTCTTTCAGAAAACAACTTTGTACCTGTGCCTTACGGACATGCATCGTATCTTCTCTCAACTGTACGATGTAATTGTAAAGTAGAGTGTTCGAACTTAAGGTGCAATTGCAAGAAGCATGGCTTAGAAGTTCCAGCGTGTGTAGAAATTGCCAAGGTGTAAATTGTGCAAATTCGCTAACAATTTATTTGGATGCTTCCTACGACAGTGATCAGGACATCAATGCAGTTGGCGTGGATGACGTCTAGTTAAGCTCTGTTTGAAACGCATTTATCACAAAAATAAATATCATAATGTTAATAATTTGTATCCAATATTTAGAAGGTTGTGAAAAAAGGGAAAAATTAATTTGTCATCAGTTTAAAGTTAATTAATAAGGTTTATTAAGGCGACCGCACATCTGTGAAGTTTCTACACAGGCAGTTCAAGCTATCGGTCTTGAATGGTCAACCATCAAAACAATAATCATTGTTTTTAATTCTTAGCTGAAGGCATCTTATCAAAAATGCTATGATAATAACTATAAGCAATTTAATTATGATGAATTAAATCAGAACCACATTTTTTTTGTTTTTAGTTTCGTTAGAAGGTTAGAGTAATACATTGAGAAGTATTTTTTATCAAAATCGGTGAAAATAGCCAAAATATGAATTTTAATTAGTTTGTCGCTTTAATTAATTAGACTAATTAGGGCGGTCGGACAGTGGTAAAGTTTCTACACAGGTTGCCAAAGTTGACGGTCTTGAATGTACAACCATCAGAACAAAAATCGTTATTTGTTATTCGATACGGGAGGCATCTAATCAAAAATTCTATCATGATTATTATAAGCAATTAATTATGGTACTTCAAACCAAATTACATGTTTTAAATATATTGTTTTGAAGAAGGTTGGATTCTCCACTGAAAAGTGTTTTTTTCTTCTAAAAATCCGTGAAAATAGTCGAAATATGAATTTTAATGAGTTTTCACGTATTAATTAATTAAGCTAATTAGGGCGGTCGGACAGCAATAAAGTTTTTACACAGGTTGTCCATGTTGCTGATCTTGAATGTACAACCATCAAAACAATAATCGTTATTTGCAATTTCATACGGGAGGTCTCTAATCAAAAATGCTAGGATAATTATAAACAATTAATTAAGATGATTAAACCCAAAAAAGTATTTTTTTTTATTTTTTTTTTCTAAATATGTTGAATTTATCATCTGAGAAGTATTTGAGGTACGAATCTGTAAAAATAATGATTATATGAATTTTAATTAGTTTTTACATTTTAATTAAATATGCTAATTAGGGCGCTCGGATAGTCGTAAAGTTTCTTTTTCATATAAAGATAACCTTAACAAATAATATTTTGTATACAAAAATTCTGTACCAATTTGTTCAGGGTCAAATGGTTCGTTTCATGGACTAATTATATGAGTTGGTTCGAGCACAAAACCGATTGTTATTATGCAATGCATATTAATTTATGTTTGTTTGGAAATAACAATACGTTAATATAATTAATTAATATCGAGCCCTATTTCCAACTAAGTCGGGTAGGGGGTGGAAGGTTCCCACCACATTCTTGGCTCCAAAGGCTTAGCCTGACGATTCTCCCACATCATCTTTTTCTTCCTCTGCATCATCTACTTCATTTTCTTCCTCATACACTGTACAGTCTTCTTCATCAGGGACCTCCACCAGTTTTTGCCATACTTTTCGTTCTTCCCAAAATCTTTCCTGGTTAATCCTTTCCCAAGAAGCATTTCTCCTTTTCAAATCCATTGCTATAACGTCTTCCCATCAGTATTATTATTAGTAGTTTTAGGGCGCTTCAAACGGCAAAGATTATTCGCGCCTCCAAGATATTTAGTTAACTATTGTATGAATGTAAAATACGGTTAATAAGGTTAAATGTGTTTTTCATATCATTGTCATAAAAAATGGCCAAGTGGGAAAAGGTATACATGCTAAAGTTGTCATATGTAGAAAATGTCAAATTACCAAATCATAATCATAATCATTATCAGGAAACCGTTGCCAACGTCGTCATAATGAATAGCAAGTCAACATGCTTCATGGATTTTTTTTTATTTTTATATGAACTGTCATAGTTTGTCGATCAGATTGCTAAGGTTTAGAAATCTGATAAGTTTTTCACTGTTTTCATAAGACAAAAGTTCTTCATATGATAGATTTAAATTCAGTTGGAGTCTCAAACCATCATACTTAGAGCAGTCAGTCAACAAATGATGAACGGAAAGCAACACATCACACGTGTCGCAAATCGGAGCAATCTTATCTCTGGTAAAAAGATAGGCATGGGTGAGGTGGGTGTGCCCTATTCGTACTCGCGCCAATACAACCTCCTCACGACGAGAAAGTATGGAAGAAGGGGGTCGTACTTTCAGTGAAAGACAGGGCATCACACGGCGCAGTTTATTATTCTGCAAAGCATTCCAACAATCCTGACCTAATTTCAACATATGGTTCTTGAACCCACTGTGGACATCAGGAACAGGTACGAGGTCAAAATCAGTTGATACTTTTTGCGTTGCAGCCTTGGCTGCCAAGTCAGCCTCCTCGTTGCCAGAGATACCTAGATGACCAGGGACCCAGCAGAACATGATTTTGTAGCCTCTCGCATGAAGTTTTTCCATGAAGAACTGAATGTCAATTACTAAATGGTGAGTAGAGAACATGACGTGGAGTGCCTGAAGTGCACTTAAACTATCTGTAGCATACCATGAAGCTTCCGCATCTTTGTTTCATAATATATCTCAAAGCTTCTCGTATGGCATACATTTCAGCAGTAAAAACAGAACACATGTCATGAAGTCTGAAACCAACACCACTGCCGCCACAATAGTAAGCGCAACCAATCTTCGAGCCGGTTTTAGATCCATCAGTGAAAATGAATTTAAAGGTATGGTATTCGTGACAAATAGCTTGAAAACTAGTTTTGAAAATTACATCTGATGTTGTGGACTTATTATATCGGCAAAGGTCGAAACAAATTTCAGGTTCCGGAAGTGGCCATGGAGGGTTTTGGCTCAAAACGAAACTCAATAGATAGGGAAAATCAAAATTTAAAATTCTAAAAAGATCTCTACAACGTAACCCGACAGGAAGGGTCGCCAAAGGTTTGGTATCGAAGTGACGGACAAATCTCTCATCAAAGGAGCGTTATGAGATGGGTGGTTACGCATTGCCCGGATCTTCAATACGTATCTGCCCAACAAGTAGTTCCGTCTTTCTGCGAGGGAGGTCATTCCTGCTCAGCATACAGGCTGAGGACGGGGCTCGTCCGAAATGCACCCAGCGCCAGCCGGAGACCACTGTGGTGGACAGTATCGAGAAGCCTGTCCTTGAAACAATAAATAAATTGTATTTAGAGTCTACCCACTTAGTTATATAACTGATTTTCAATGGGGACAGTAAATCAAAGAGACCAAGCCAACCCTGTGGGCCCGACGCAATCGACGAGTGAGCGATAACCAACCAAAGATCGACCTTTTTAATTGGTTGTCCTCGGTTCGATTTGGAAGGACCAATGCTCGTTAATGTAGCGCAAGTATAAAGGAATTTAAATAAAATTGGTTTGAGAACCTGGGTTCGAACCCTGGTTAGGGCGAAGCCTTCGAGTTCGGTCCGGGACACTTTTTGATAGTTAAAGTTTGCATTCAAGGTCACAAAAAGCACGGTAAATATTTTTTGTAAAATTCACGAATGGCAAAAACCACTGTATCTGATCTTTACGGAAATTGTCATACCAAACATCACGCATTTGGCTACGTTTGAAGGGTAGACAGGGGAGGAGACAAGATTGCAATGCGTGTCCGGTTTTGCATTGAAAAATAAACATTCTTTTACTTCATGCTTTTTTTTGAATGCCCTAAAACGGGCCTTATTTCGACTTTTATGTCCCTACCATGTTACTCTCATTAATTTTTAACAAGATCATACTTTCTAAAAAAATTTACTTCGACTCCTATTTCGAATGTCCTGAGCGCCAAAACGGCACTCAAACGTGGTTTGTAAAACCAAGGCCGATAAAAAAACGTAATTTTTCGTAGGCATGCAAATGAAAAACGTCATTAAACGGATATGCCTTCAACGATTAGATTACCTTTGTTGTCTTTTATTATTATATTCTTATTATTATTATATTACGTATTCGGCGAATACGGCCTACAACATCTCAACCCTTTGTTTTCAGATCCCGGGCGCAAAAACGCACATTAAAATTTGGTATATTGTCGTCAGTGTATTTTTTTACGCAAGTTTATACTTATCACAACATATAAATCTAGTGCGTTCGTAAGCTGGCAAGGGTTTCCAACAGAACAGACAAACACGTACATTATAAAAAATCTATTTTTAGCTATGAAGTGATGTAATAAGTCAGGCATTGAGTGGGGGGCTCTGATTGGGAAACTATTTTTAAATCCAGTCATGAATGTCCATATAAAACTCCAGCATATGCACATGCACATCGATAACATCATGACATAGAAGCGTTTAGACAGCCTTAGTGCAATCGAGACAACATAGAGTTCCACCAATAGTGGGGTTATGCCCGCCTAAGTGCAACAAAATATCGAGACGATAAAGACTTCCACTAATTGGATGAGCGTAGCGAGCGAAGCGAAGATTCCATTTCACTACACTGGAGAAAAAAATCCGGAATGTTTTTTTTTTTTTTTTTTTTTTTGTATTTTTGTCTGTTTGTTAGCACGATTCCGGCTAAACCGATACTCCGATTGCGATGAAATTTTATGGAGGTCTTCGAAATCTCTGAACTTAGAACTGCCACGTTTTTGAGCACAATCGAAAAAAAATTTCTCATGAAAATCGCAATTTTACGATTTTTTTCGATTTTTTACAATTTCTTCGACTTACAACACCTACATGCTTTGTCCGATTGTAATGATTTTTTCACAGAACCTTTATTTTATGAATTGATATATTCGTGTAAAATTTGAGCGTTATCAAAAAAATATTTTTTACGAAAATCGCAATTTTACGACTTTTTTCAATTTTTTAAATTTCTCCAGCTTATAACACCTACATGCTTTATCCGATTGTAATGATTTTTTTACAGAACCTTAATATTATGAATTAATATATTCGTGTAAAATTTATGCGCAATCGAATAATTATTTCTTATGAAAATTTCAATATAACGATTTTTTCCTTTTTTAAAATTACGAATCATTAAAAAAAATTAAAATTTAAGTTAATTTTTTATTAAATTAAATTAAATTTTTTATTAAATTTAATTTAATTAAAAATATCTTCAACTTAGTAAGGATTTTTTCACAGAACAACAGTAAATCCGCATAACACATGGCAGCTCAATGCACCAATTACGCTCATCCAACAACGCGGCGGGACTTAAGCGTTTTCCTAGTAGAAATAAATGTTTCATACTATAGCGACTTCCTAAACGGTTGGGCAGTGGCGGGCTTTGGGGTGGTGGTGTGGTGGGCAAGTCAGACTGAACGAACACAACGAGGAAATCGAGAGGACAGAGTGCTGAGGAGTGATGGAGGGGGGGAGCCGAGTTTTATAATATCTAAACCTTGATTATTCAGTGAAATTTAAAAACTTTTTTCAGTACAAATCCTAATTTCGAGGACTGTTTTGACTGGACGTCGCAATGACACTGTTTTTTTTTTTTTTTTGGGGGGGGGGGGGGTGGAAATAGAAATTAAGACATTTCATTAATATCTTCAAGCCATTTCATTTTTGGGGCGATTCCAATGGCGTCAGAGGGCTGCATCAGAGGTTACGGCCCTAATACTAATTAAGTTTCGTTTCTTTTAAAATGGTTGGTCATTTTTGGAAAATCCAAAAAAACATTGATTCTTTTATAGCTCGGGCAATTTTCGTCCGATCGGGACCCGGGTCCATCTCGGGCTCTATGGAACTGTAGGTCTAACGCAGCAGTGGTTTATTAGAGGGGTAATTTTTAAAGTCAAAACAGTGATCCGGACATTCCGTCACCCTTTTTGGGGCATTTTTCAAAATTTATAATTTTTATTTATTCTTCCGATTACGTCAGGTGAAAATAGTAGTTGGTCATTTTGAGGATAATCATATTTTTTTATTATATCTTCCACAATTACAGTCCGATCAGGTACATCTCGGGCTCTACGGAACCGGACGGGCGAGGTGCATTTTTTGACAACCATGGAAATGTGTCACGGAAAAATTTTTGTCCAGGATTTATGAAAAATGTGCAGTATATCTGATCCTGTCCATCTTGGGCTTTGAGGATCTGCGCGGACTAGGCGAAGATTTTGACGTACCGTCAAATCTTTTGTCCCGGAATTTTACAAAGGGCGCAATTATTGTCCGATTGGGTTCATCTCGGACTCTAGGGAACCGCGCAAATGAGGCTAAGATTTTAACGTACACGAAAGTTGCCTAACCGCGAGATCTCAATTACACTGTTTAGGGTGGGGGGGGGTTGGGTGGTGTAGTACAGTAAGTACAGTGGTGTTTTTGAAAATGGAAATCAAAACATTCCACCAATATCTTCAGGCCGTGTCATTTTTGGGGCGATTCCAATGGCGTAAAGTGGTCTCATCAGAGGATACGGCCCGAAAAAACTGAATTCTTTTCTTTTCAAATGGTGCTCATTTTTGCGAAATCCTAAAAACATGCGTTTCTTCCAATAGCTAGGCATTTTTCAGCCGATCGGGTCCATCTTGGGCACTATAGAACCGGGCGGACAAGGCAAAAATTATTCGTTCCAGAAATGAGTCCCGAAAAATTTGACTTACCGAATAACTTTAAAAATTGTAATCAAAATTTTGTTAAACACGCTAGGGACGGCGATTACAGTCTACCAGAGTCCCGAACAATTGTCCCAGGAAAACATTTCTCTAACATTTTACACAAAAGGCGTAAAAATGATAAAAAAACTAAAACCCCTAACGGTGCTTGTACCCGGAACGATTCCAAACGCGCCCGTACCGTCGGCGTTAGGGTGCAAAGCGTAATTTGGGCGCGGCAACCGTGAGATAAAATAATTATGATTTTTTTATGCCAAAACGGACACGCATGTCAATTTGGGGAGTTCCATAACTAATATACAAATGCTACAAAATGGGTCATGTTTGGTATCACGATTATCGTAAAGGTCCGATGGATGCCTTTAAACCATCCGTGAATTTTAGAAAAAATGTGTACCATGCTTTTTAGATTTTAAATGAAAACTCATATTGTAAAAAAGTGTCCCGAATCGTGTTCTAAGGCATCTACTGATCCGGGGTTCGAACCAAGGTTCTCAAACTAATTTTATTAAAAATTCCTTCATCATTCCTCTACATTAATGTGCCTTGGTTAGCGGAAATTAAACCTAGGGAAGTCGATTTTTTAATTTTTTAAAATTGCATATTCAAATTTTATAAATTGGCCAACTTTGGGAATTTTTTTCGACCATTGTGAAAAAGAAAAGGGGACCAATTTTTTTAAAGCTTGTTACCCAATTCATTGGCTTTTGTAAATCGCAAACATTGGGGCTTTACCGTGAACCCGAAAATTTCCAAAAATTTGGAACCCGAAAAAACAAACAATGTCCCATAAAAAGAGAACGAAACGTTTTTCCGATTATGTTTTTCCCCAGGCCGCCAGTCTTTGTTAATGTTTACACGTTAAAACAAAAAACGAAAATTCGGGAATGCTCCAAGTAATATCTGCGTTTTTTATAAAATTTTCTCGTTTCCAAATCCAAATTGTTTATCGCCGTCCCGGCCAAAGTATGATAGTCGGCCCGGAACCCTTCGCGGTGCTTGTGCCCGTAATTATTTCGAACACGTAGGAAACCGTCGACGTTCGGTGCGTAGCATACTTTGGGGCCGGTAACCGTGAGTACAAAAAACCACGTTTTTCGCGATTTTTGACTTTTTGACTCGGAGTTAAACTTGCTGTTAAATAAAAAATGTTTAAAAAAAAGAATTTTCAAATTCACTTACGGCGTGTGAGAAGTGCCCGTGCGGAGTTAACGCGGGGGGTCCAGACGGAAAAAATGTTTACCGTTTTCTTTTTTTCGGACATTGTTTGGATTTTCCATTTTCCATTTTTTTGAAATTTGAGATGCGCGGTAGAGCCCCGAGGTTTGACAATTCCAAAAGCCAATAAACATAACGAACGGGTTAAAACCAAAATTGCAACTGATATTTCTTTCCGATTGCGAGGGAAAAAAACGTAAAGTTGGAATTTTCATAACATTTTGCAGTGCAACTTTAAAAGTTTAAAATTTGGTTTTTCCTCGGTTCGATTTGGAACGACCAAGCCTCGTTAATGTAACGCAAGTATAAAGGAATTGAAATAAAATTGGTTTGAGAACCTGGGTTCGAACCCGGGTTAGGGCGAAGAGTTCGGTCCGGGACACTGTTTGATAGTTAAATTTGCATTCAAGGTCACAAAAAGCACGGTAAATATTTTTGTAAAATTCACGAATGGCAAAAAACCACTGTATCCGATCTTTACGGAAATTGTCATACCAAACATCACGCATTTGGTTACGTTTGAAAGGCAGACAGGGGAGGAGAAAAGATTGCAATGAGTGCAATGAGTGAGTTTGGGAAACCAAAAATATCAATCTGCACGCACGGGACCGTTACCTACATTTTGATAATAAACATTTTATTGTTTGTGATATTCGCCCGTGTTTTTGGCTTCTGACCGTAATCAATGTGTGATTGTTAAAATAATGTAATAACATTTTTTTTACTACATCCTCTTTTACCCGCAGCTTCGGGGCGGCGGGTAGGATCCGGCGACGTCCCGAAAAAGTGTCGGAAAACAAGGAAGCGTCAGCAATTGAACTTTTTGATTATTCTTGGACATGCATTTGTCGCCTCAGATTTATATCTGTTTAATTACCATAGCCGAGAATGAAAGAAAAACTGGAAAAACTGTCTCGGTTTGCGATTTTTCCTCATCAGAAGGAAATGTAAAACCTAACATGGTAATACAACCGAACCTTGAATTTCAAATAATCAGGCAAACGGCTCGGAGATTCACGACCTTCGGACGGGCGAGACACACCAGATGTTACTGGGACCGTTGCATAGCTTGGCCTGGCTTGGCCGGTCTGACGCGTGGAGCATCACATTCGGTCAAGGTCAGGACCGTTCCCGAGGATTGACGTAATGTGGCTCATGACAGGGCGCAGGGAATGTATCGATAGCAGCATTGCATACAAGTGCGTATGAAGTGGCGTCTTTCACATCAGAGTCCTGAACAATTGTCCCAGGCAAACATTTCTCACACATTTTACACAAAAGGCGTAAAAATGTTCCGATTTCGAAAATCATTTTTCACCGTACTTAGAGGCGGTGGACAGCGTCCGGCAGCGTACCGAAAGTGTCCCGTAAAACAAATTGTCCAGGACTTCGGAATAAACGACAAAAGTTACCCGCAAACTACCGAATCGCGGCCGTACACGGACCGATTCGCGATTTTGTCGCGTCAACGAGGATTTCCAACCACGAGGTATTCCGAGTAAGAGGTTTTCCACGCCCTCCGCCTAGCGGCTTACAAGCCGCGCCCGCGCGACTTGTACTACTACTATACTGCTAAATACAATGGTATTATTAACTCCTATCCAAATATATTTTTTTTAATCACGGATTTTTTATCAAAACCAAATTGCGATCCCGACACAGGCGACTTGAGAAAACGTCACGCCACGCCGCAGAGACAGAGCACCCACATTGCACGTCGACGAAACAGGAAAAGAAATCATAGAAAGTAAGCTACTTGCCTAGTGACAGGCAAAACAGCATAAAACAGAGACGACACAAATTCAATGAACAAAAACTTATCAGTCTGGACAGAACAGACATTAAGATGACTACATTCAGCAGAAACAGAAGCCAACGCACGTACTGTGGAGGCCCAACAAGAACACAACGAAGAGCGAAGGCAAAACACTGACTGCGAGGCTAGGTAGTACCGTAGCTGCTGCGCTAACTGTAGCCCGTGTCGATTGCAGTCAAAAGGTGCGGGGCGGCGAGGTCAAAATCGATGTTGCACGTTAAATGCATTGAAATTATTCAGAATCGTATGTATGCTAGTAGCACATGAACTCCAAGATATGAGGTTTTCAATAGAGACCCAAACACAACAACAAAAAACAGCACAGAAACCAGCACCACTATAGTGTGTCAAGCCTCTAATCTCGCACTGAACTGAAGCTAACACTAACCAAAAATAAACTGCACAACCTGTGCGGACAGAATAGACGGAGAACAACACTGAGATTACACTTTACTGAGTAGCAACAAAACCTTCCAGTCTCGACAAAACAAGACATTCAATAAAGATAACAGACGTCTAGCTGGAAAACATTCAGCAGAAACAGAAGGCAACGCCATGTGCTGTGAAGGCCGAACAAGAGCGGAAAAAAGCACAGCACATAAACCGAGTCAATGCTCTAATCTCACATTGAACAGACAGAACCTATCACTTTCTGGACATCAACTCCTCAGGGTGCACGGACCGAACAGACGTAGCGCTTCTCTGACAAGCAGGACAAAATAAAGAGAAAACTAAACCTTTCAGTCAGGACTGAACAGACAACCTTCTGAACCGAAAAATATTAAACAGAATGATGGATGAGAACGAGGACACAGCAAAGACTTTAACAAGCAACCCATACAGCAGCAGCAGAAGCTAACTCTATGTACTGTGGAGGCCCAATGAGACCAGAGCGAAGAGCGCGGACTAAACACGTCAGCCTGGGACAAGAACAACAGACCGACTGCGAGGCGAGGCAGCCGAGGCTCTCTGCTGTGTGCGTGCAGGTAGTAGTCAAAAGGTGCGGGGCGGCGAGGTCATATCGAAGCTGCACTCGAGGTGCATTGTCTTTTTATCAAATCGTGTCGACGACAGTGGCGCATGTGCTTTAAGGTGTGTAATTAATTGGTTGCAGGTAATATATGAAGATATGTAAGTGAGGTTTATCGTGACGACACTATATTGTCGCAGATATGACATTTTCAAGGATTTTTCTTTTACTATGGTCGAACTGTAAAACGGTGCATTTTACCTCAAAAGAAATACTTGTAAATGAATACCGTGGCCATGAAATCGAACACCAGTTGGCATTGCCTTGTTTGCATTGCTGTATGAATATGTTCATAAGTCAGCCATTTTTATCGAGACGCAACTTTGAGTCTGTAAATCTTAAGAATATGAGGAGTAAAGGTACTAAAATTCTTTCTTTTTTTTAATCTCATCTCAGTTACGGAATAACCTAAATTACATATTTATTATTAGATAAGCGCAAGGGCAGGTATCAGGTCCAGTAAATTAAACTCCAAATAAAGTACTCAAATTGATTAATATCATGGGTCGGTCAACTGAAACTCTGGATGTGTTATGTGTGATGATGAGTAGGGACATTTTAATCAATTAATCAATTTTAAAGTACAGTTATGCAATGCAATTTAGGATTAGGATTATACTTTTTAATCACGTTGTATAATGGTAGTCATTCTAAAATCAATAAGAATGACATTTGATTGATTGATTGATTGGATATTGCTTAACGTCTCATATTTATGCAACTTGGCTAATCGAGACGAAGGAAGGGAGTAAGGGATTACGCGGGGGGACAAGGGGTGGACAGGCCAGTGCTGGTCAGAACCAGCCACAAGCGTATGGGAAGGGCAAGGGTTCCCCCACGTCGTGGTCGTCTCCGTCTGTGTCATCATCCATCCGTGTTGTCATTGTCGTCGCCGTCGGGGAGGTAGTCAAAGGGAAGCGGTCAGTTCCCCGACGACGACCCAGAGCTCGCCATTAGTTTCAGGGAGAAAAACTCCCCTAATGACGGGCCAAACCACGAGGAGGTTGCGAGTTGGAATTTGATGGCCCAATGACATTTGAAAAAAGTTTACTGCAGCTAATAATAGATCGTTAATTGGTATATTTAATTGGCATAGAATAATATAATAAGAAAATAGTATTGTTGCGAAGCAACTAAGCTGATGCTGCCCAGTAAGGGTTTGAATTGTATTCATAGTTATTAAGATTTGCACCAAGAAATCTGTGGGCCATTTGAGACCACCTCGGTCAATGTCTTTGGAGTATTTTAACACTTCTTTATTTGTAGGACTTTTACCGTTCAACTTCCATTGAGAACAATAAAGAACTTCGCTCGCACCTCGCTGCGTAGCCGGCAACGAATATTAGACCATTGTACATTCATGTGACACTTCGGCAAGTCACATGTGTGTATAGAGCATCGTCAAAGTATTCAAACATATTTTCATCTGACTTGTCTTGATTAGATATTAATTGGATATTGCTTTAACGCTCATATTTTATGCAACTTGGCTAATCGAGACGAAGGGAGGGACGTAAGGGGTGACGCGGGGGGACAAGGGGTGGACAAGCCTGTGCTGGTCAGAACCAGCCACAAGCGAATGGGGAGGGCAGGGGTTCCCCCACGTCGTGGTCGTCTCCGTCTGTGTCATCATCCGTCCGTGTTGTCATTGTCGTCGCCGTCGGGGAAGTATAGTCAAAGGGAAAGGGGAAAGTTCCCCGATGACGACCCTTCATCGGCACTCTGCGAACACTACAAGGAAATCTTTCTACAAGGAAGTCTCCTGCCTGGGCAGACTTTAATGCAACTAGTTTAAAAGAATAGAGTTTGTTTTCTGACTCCTAAACTTGGTTTACTGAAATCTGGTATTACCTTATCGCAGAGTGCCGAGAAAAATACAATAAAATAAATAAATAAATCACCTCCGCTCATCTGTCTGTATTGACAGAATGAAGCTTCCAAAATATGGTTAGTTTAAAACTTTCCATGTGGAAATAAGCTTTACTTGGAAACGAAAATACGACGATAATAAACCGAATACTATGGAGTCAGTGCTGGATTGAGAATTTTGAAGGGAATTTTAATTATTTTCTTATCTTGCAAGAAGCGTAAACCTTTTAAAATCGTTGCAGAATACTTCATTGTATAGGATGTAATCGTAACAGGCATCAAATGGCCAGGAATGCCATGGAAACAAATTAAATTAGGTGATTTTGTGCAGCGCGCAATGCTATAGCATAGCATTGCAGCAGCAGTCGGTAGAGGTACTTCAGCCAGGTATTTCATGCGTACTATCATCGTACTATCATCAATCATCGTTCGATATTTCCGTTAGATGTAGTCACCCTTTCGATTTATAGTAATTACAACGCAGAAATGAAGAATTAAGGTTTGCCTTGTAGGCCTAAATTGCTCCATTTGTAAAGGCAAAATAATTATCACGCCCAGATATCACGACGACTAATATCATATCATTATAAACGACATTGGCGTGATTTTATTTATTTATGCCCCTAAATGAATAATATCAATAGTGTAAACGGATAGGTCTGTTTACAAGGAATGTCCCAAGACTCGAGAGGTCTGGGTTAAGTAGGCCTCAGGTGCTTTTTTTCGCGAAAACCCTCTTAAAAACAATAATTAATTCTGAATCTCTTGTATTATAATTATTGAACTACAGAGAGCCACCGACACCCAAATTATAGCATTCGGCCCGGGAGAATGAGAGTTTTTATTACTTTATTTTGTCAGTACCTATAGTTGTTATATATATATATATATGTTGTATAGTTAAATATATATGAATTTCAAATTGAATTTAAAAGGTTAACTTTATGGAAGAAATGAATAACATTATCGCTTGCCGTGGAGTAAGTTATAGTTATTAGGGTTTAAGGGCACACAACACTAAGGTTATTAGTGCCCGAATTCTCTTTTAGAGTGATGTGTAATTTTTTAAATTCTATTATACAGCTTTGTTGATTTCAGATATTTAAAAACGTTTGTTATATTCTCAGATTCATCAGATAAAATTTCTTTTATATTAGGTTTTAGTTTAAAATTATTCCTCTCGTCCATGTGTTGGTGACATTCTACTAAAATGTGCTTAACAGTTAAAATTTTACCACACTGCTCACATAGGGGTAGATCTTCGCCTCTAATAAGGTATCCTTGAGTAAGATGTGTGTGTCCAATGCGTAGACAGGTCAGAACAACCTCTTCGCATCGAAAAGAGCGCCTTGAAGAGATCCAGGTTGTTACATCGTCTTTTATTTCACGAAGCTTATTATTTTGCATGATATGCCATTCTTTGCACCACTTTTCTTTAAAGTATGAGTTTAAAGAATGCTTTTAGATCTGGCGTTACAAACTAAATGGCAATCAACTTGTGTTTTGTTACCAGCTTCTTTGGCACTTTGGTCGGCGACATCATTTCCTAATACCAGAATGACCAGGCACCCAACAAAAAGCTATTGATTTATGTTTTGCAGCAAGTTTCGACAATATTTGGTGGATTTTACTAATTAATGGGTGTGTAGTGTAAATTTGGCAGAGTGCCTCTAGTGAACTTAAAGAATCCGTGCACACTAAGAATTTGGAGTCCTTACTATCAAGAGCAAACAGGAGGCTTTGTAGAATTGCAAACAGTTCTGCATTGTAGACGCTGTATGTGGAATGGAGTTTAAAGTTGAAGTTGTTGCTATCCGTTGTAAAGGCAGAGCCGACTGAATTGTTCACTTTTGAACCGTCTGTAAAAATATTTCTGAAATCTTTGTAGTTGTATCGGATTTCGTTGAATAGTGCTTGATATTGTATGTTTGATGTGGTGGCCTTTTTGTGTTTTGAGAGCTGTGTTATGCAGCATGGTTTGTTAAGTGTCCAAGGTGGGATTGCCCCATTTGATTTATAGAAAACAAGGGGAAGTGTAATGTTTAAGGCCTGAAGTAGTTCAAGGGAGCGGATACCCACCGGTCTTGAGGCCTTCAGGCGAACTTCATACCGATTTTGAAATGGAGGGTCGAAAACTGCTTTATAGGCTGTTGATACTGTTGACCCTAAAAACTGATCCTTGTGGGACTCTGTTCTCTTGATAAAAAGGTCTAGATAAAATATTTCCAATTCGAACCCTAAAAATTCTGTCAGATAAAAAGTTTGAAATAAAAATTGGCAGGTGCCCTTTAAAGCCCAAGATATGAAAAGTTTTTAAAATGCCATATCTCCATGCCGTATCATACGCCTTTTCCAAATCAAAGAAAATAGCCACTACGTGTTGTTTTGTTAAATTGCCCGCGAATTGCATCGAAGTTTTTCAAAATCGCATTCATGACAGTAGCACATGTGTTCTAAGAGGTGTAATTAATTAACTTTGGGTGATATCCGCGTGTGTATGTAACGAGGTCCATCGTGACGATACTATATTGCCTTATCCGTGGTTGTTAATATAATAATTATGGATAGGCCTATACTGCATCACATCGCATTACACGTCACACACAATCTTGTTTCAATACCAAGAGATGGAAAGAGCGACCGGATGAGCGAAAGCGCGATGTGTGATGTTTGGATGAATGAATGCATTTGGGCTTGACTTCTTATATTAAAGCAAATTTGCTCTAATGTAACATGTGGGTGGGCTATAAGGTGTGATATGTGAATGATGATGAACTTAGGGGAAGTGAGATGAACCTACATAATGAAGAAGGCCAGTGCTGGATAGATCCAACCACGGGCGACTAAGACTGCAGTCATTCCAGCTCACAAACCGGACTTCATGCAACATATCCTTGTAGAGAACAGTTGTATCGTTCAGTGTTGAAGACTAAACTGATATTCATAGATAGATAAACAAGACAATACCAACAATCAAAGTTAACCCCGCTAAGTATCCCGCCTGGTATGATCCGGAAACAATTAACGCTCTTAAGGACAAAAACCGCGCCCACAAGCGGTGGAAAACATCTAATAACAACTGCGACAAAGTAGAATTTCAAGTTAAGTGAAGCATTTTTAAAAGAATTAAAACAGTGAAATATCGCGAATATATTAAAAATTGTGACAGCCAAGTATAAAAAAATCCGAGTCTTGTCTGGAGGTTCATAAAAAACAAAACAAGAACACGTAGAATTCCAGTCGAAGTTGAATTCAATCAAACGCGAGCTACCGACCTCAACTCATGCTGTAAGTTGTTTTCAGACTTTTTCAAAACTACATTTCTCCCGGCGTCCGACAAAAGTCTAAAATCACCTGAGTACCTGTTTTCATTGACGAGTGTTTCCCCATTTTTTCTCACTGCGCCCCCAAGGAAGTGGAAGAGTGTATGCGCGCTCTTGTCAATGGAAAATCACCTGGTCCAGATCGATCCCGGTAAGCTTTTTTAAAAACACTGTAGGCGAGTACTCTCATCCCCCTGGCAAATGTATTTAACTGTGCCCTTAAATCCGGAGTTTTCCCGTCAAGGTGGAAACATGAAAAATGTGCCCCCCCTGTATTTAAGAAAGGAAGCCAATTCAAAAGAAACCCAAAACTACCGTCCCATTTCTTTACTTCCGATTCTTTCTAAAGTATTTCGAAAAGTTAGTTCACAATAAAATCTACAATAAATGTTCGGAGCATTTATTTTCACCCTACCAACATGGATTTGTCCGGCGACGTTCAACTGTAACTAATCTTGTCGAATACTATACCGACCTGTCACAAAATTTCAATGAGGGTAAACAAGTGGATGCCATTTACACTGACTTCAGAAAGGCTTTTTGACAGCGTTTGGGTCATAAATTACTCCTCTTGAAACTTCAGGGCTACGGAATCACTGGACAACTTCACAAACTCTTGACCAGCTACCTTAGCGACCGAACCCAGACCGTGGTCCTGGATGAAAGGGAAGTCAAAATCGGAAACTGTCACTTCCGGGTGCCCAGGGTCAATTTGGGGCCCCTACTTTTTACCCTTTACGTTCAAAGACATTCCCAGCTGTTTGTCATATTCAAAATGTTTAATGTATGCCGACGACCTCAAGATTTACAAAACTACTTACTAGCCAACTTGACTGTGTTCACCTACAAATGATTTGGAAAAGTTTGTCGAAATGGTGTAGTCAATGGAAACTTAATTTAAATGTTACAAAGTGCAGTAGTATTACCTTTTCGAACAAAAAAAAACATATTTACTCTAATTATCAACTCAATAGAATAAACTTAATAAATGTAAACTCGATCAGGGACCTTGGTGTAGTCATGGCGAGTGACTTATCTTTTAACAAACACTTTGAATCAAATATTCCTAAAGCGTACAAATTTCTGGGTCTGAGTTAGTTAGTTATTAGGGTTTAAGGGCACACAACACTAAGGTTATCAGTGCCCGTATTCTCTTATATAATGGCATGTTATTTTTAAATCTTATTGTACAGCTGTGTTGATTTCAGGTATTTAAAAACATTGGTTATGTTCTCAGATTCATCAGATAAAATTTCTTTTAAATTAGGTTTTAGTTTAAAATCATTCCTCTCGTCCATGTGTTGAGGACATTCTACTAAAATGTGCTTAACAGTTAAAATCTCACCACACTGCTCACAGGGTGGTGGGTCTTCACCTTTTAAAAGGTATCCTTGAGTGAGATGTGTGGTGTCCAATGCGTAGACGGGTCAGAACAACTCTTCGCGTCGAGAAGAGCGCCTTGAAGAAATCCAAGGTGTTATATCGCCTTTTATTTCGCGAAGCTTATTATTTTGCATGATATGCCATTCTTCGCACCACTTTTCTTTAAGTTTAAATAATGCTTTAAGATCAGGCGTTACGACTAATTGGCAATCAATTTGTTCTTTGTTGCAAGCTTCTTTGGCACTTTGGTCGGCGAGATCATTTCCTAAAATACCAGAATGGCCTGGCACCCAACAAAAAACTATTGATTTTTGTTTTGCACCAAGTTTGGACAGTATAAGGTGTATTTTACTAACTAATGGGTGTGTAGTGTAAATTTGGCAAATAGCCTCTAGGGAACTTAAAGAATCCGTGCACACTAAGAATTTGGAGTCTTTGTTATCAAGAGCAAACAGGAGGCTTTGTAGAATTGCAAACAGTTCTGCATTGTAGACGCTGTATATGGAGTGGAGTTTAAAACTGAAGTTGTTGCTCTCCTTTGTAAAGGCAGAGCCAACTGTATTGTTAGTTTTGGAACCGTCTGTAAAAATATTTTTTGAAATCTTTGTAGTTGTATCGGATTTCGTTGAAAAGTGCTTGATATTGTGTGTTTGATGTGGTTTGCCTTTTTATATTTTGTCAGCTGTGTTATGCAACATGGTTTATTAAGTGTCCAGGTGGGATTGCCCCATTTGATTTGTAGAAAACAAGGGAAGTGTTATGTGTAAGGCTTGCAGTAATTCCAGGGAGCGGATCGCCACTGGTCTTGAGGCCCTTCATGTGAACTTCATACCGATTTTGAAATGGAGGGTCAAAAAACTGAAAAAGTCACGACCACGGTGACGGAAGTGAAGGTCTTACCTTCGTTTTCCGATCACCTGGCCCTGCTCACAACCCTCTCTCTAAAAACGCCCAAGTTTGTCTCTCCCTATTGGCGATTTGATAACGCCCTCCTTGATGACCCGAGCTTTGGGGATTGCCATGCGCGAGCTCCTTCTCTCGTTTGAGGCCCCGTCGCCAGCTCTACACCTCCCTCCACCACTGGTGGGACGCTCTCAAGCAGGAGATTGGGACCACGACTATACGATTTGTTCGACTGCGCAGACAGCTAAGCGACGAGACTTTCGTCCGTCTGGGGCGACGAGTCGATCGAATCGTGTCCGAATCCCCTGCTTGCGGGAAACACCACGGCCGACCTTGCTCGCGCGAACGAGCAGGTGCGCGAGGCGTACGCGCGAAGAAGCGAGAGAGTGTTTGGCAAACTCTCGATATGACCAGCTACTTGCAGTAGATAGTCCCGGCGGCTCCAAATCTGGCGCGGGACATGGCACCGATATTTCAGCCACTGAAACAACTTCGCTTAGAGGGGCGAATCGTGTCGGACGGTCGTCTCTCTGCACAGCTGCAAGGCGGCATTTCCATGCCGTTCTACAGTGCCATGCCCGTCGTTCATCGAGGAGGAATCTCCGTTTACGAGTCCTTGCCAAAACTCTTCGTCTTCAACTGAAGTCTCGATCGCCCTTTCTCCCCCAAGAACTCACAGAAGCACGGGCTCCTTGAACAAAGGTAAAGGGCCCCCGGGATAACGGGCTCACTTCGGAGTTTCTACTCGTTCTTTTTTGGAGTGACTGTGGGCCCCTTTAGGAATGCTGGGGTGCCCCTCTGGAGTTTGGGGGACCTCCCAAAAACGGTCAGAAGGGGG
>JAMZAV010004815.1:0-56878 GCA_024449915.1 Sweltsa coloradensis
AACATCATAACAAAAAAAAGCTTGTATAGTGGACGTTACTATAACCCCCCGGGAAACCCACAGACCCCTTTTGCTGCGCTCGAGTTTTACAAGATCGGAAGTATACGCCACGCCGAAGGCTTAGAAGCCAGGGGTTTGAAACTGGGGTTGAAGCGTGTTGTGGCTAGTCGGGGGATCGGGGATCTAGGAATATGGGGTTTGTAAAAATGTTGGAATTAAAAAAAAGGTACTCTCCCCAATGAAAATTTGATGGTCAGTGACACTTTTCCGGTGGAGCAGAGACATTTTTATGAACATGAAAAACGGGCATCGAAAAATACAACTGATGACAAATACAAAAAATACTAACTTATACATATTTTAATTCGTTTTAAAAAACGCAGAGTTTGCTGATGTAGCCCTTACCAAAATTAAGCAGTCAAAGATGTGCCATAATTTGCAAAAGTTGTTACAGGTGAAACATAGTCTAAGATGAAAGACAATTTTGGAGGTATTAAAAACACCCCAAATGTGTCTAAAATTTCTACCCCAAAACATTACCAAAACATCGCTTAAAAAAGTGTAAACATAGTCACAAAATTGCTAAAACATAGTAAAAAATATTTGAAAGAATCTCCCCAAAAAACATTGCAAAATATCGCTAAAACATGTAATCATCTCTGCACATTGAAAAAAAACATAGTGAAATAATAGTTGAAAAATACCCATCTTTAAAAAACACCGTGGAAACTCGTGGAAACAAAAAAACATCATAAAAAAGGTAGTTTGAGGGGAAGTATATCCATCTCCAGAACTATTAGTGAATCTGCGAGGACGTCGTTTAAAACATCTTAAAAGGGGGAAGGGGATTATTATTCAAAAAAATCAGTATTGTAACTAGTCAAAATTTTAACTAAAACTAAAACTTGGTGTTTTTAAACTTTATCATAATTATGGTGTTAATAATTTAGTTTTTAAATTTTATTTTTATTTTTTTTATTTTTTAATAGAAATTTCACTTTCGTTTCAAAATTATATAATAAAAGCTGCATTTGATATTTAGTAGGCCTACCCAAGATGGATATGTTTTTTAGGGTTTTTTGCTGTTGCTTTTCCCTAAATTCTTCGAAGAAAACCCTGTGCTTTGTATCCATACGCATTTTGGCCCAAATATGAAAGTTTTTTTTTACTGTTCACTAAGTCCCCTAAATCATTTTTTTTTGCTAAAAACCACCCCCTAGGGCCCTAGGGGTGGCTTACCACAGCCCACAGGGGCCCCCGGCCAAAAAGCTGGCCTAGGCCTAGGGCTGGGCCCGGGCTTGATGGTCCTGGGCCTACCTATGCAGAATTGCGGGAAAGTGTTTGAAAATGTTGTTTTCCAATTTTACAAAGATTACAGATGTACCCTAAGTGAAGGGCCTAAGCCTAGGCCTACCCTATTATGTTGGGGGGGGGGGGAGCGTAGAGTTAGGCCCTAGCCTAGGCCGTAGTAGGCGTAGGCCTAGGCCTAGCCTAGGGGATAGGCCTACACAAAAAAGTTTTATGGAAAAAACTATAAAGTGTTTGCACTATAGTTGGGCTAAATTTTTTTGGGAAAAATATAGCGAGTAAAAAATTCATAACCCTAGGGCCTATAAGTAGAATAAAGGGGCATGTTGGACTTGGACATAACCCTAAAACTGAAATTGGGCCACCCGCAGTGCAATTCTAAAGTTTTTACCTAGGGGAAACAATCGTACCCGGGCCCGGGCACGTAGCATAAATTTTGCGACCCCCGAGTCTGTCAAAATATAACGATTTTACGGTAGCGTTAATATAGGGTAACGAAAAAGGGAAAAAGGGACACTACGCAAACCACTGCTATTAGAACTGTAAATTCGAATTTGTATTATAGGTCCCCACAATAAATAAAAATTATGATCATTGGTGGGGGCCTAGTTGCTTTTTTTTAAATAAAAAAAACTTGGGCAAAAGTTTTTTAAAAATTTAAAACATGCATTTTTGCCAATTACAAAGCTTTTACGATTTCCTCAACCATGCCCTAAAACCCAACTCGCCAAAAAGGCCGCGTTCCAAAAATTGTTTAGTTATAAGGGATGGAAATACGGTTAAATTTTTTAAAGTTTTTGCCCTAAAAAATTGTTATAAAAAAAAAACCAAATTCATGACGGCCCAATCGGGCCTTTTGTTTTATTCGACGACCAATAAAAAGGGATTTTATTTCATTATGACAGGCCACTGAAACATTATAACCAACAGGATATGGGATTTCTTGTTACCATAAAAAACCAATAAAAATTTCTTTAAGACAAAACCAAGTTTGGAACGCGCCTAACCCCTAGTTGTGGCATAGAGAAAAACCGTCTTGGTAGGAATGTACAAGTAGGGCCTACCTTTTTTTAAGCCCACCGCTACGTAGGCCCACCTTAAAGGTTAGCTATGTTTGGATTTGCACTTTGAATTTGTTTGTGGATTTTGTTTTAAAAAAAACAATATAAAAAAATTTAGTAGGCTAGCCTTGTGGAAATATGTAAAAATAGATGGTTGAAAAATGTAAACATGCAATTTGGCCTACAGAATTTAGGTTATGCAAATGATTAGGGAGGGCTGGAAAATGTGGGGTTTTAAAGTTGGGTTTTTGTGTCCGTCTACCAAAATATAACTAGAATAACACGAAACGCTTCTTTAATCAAGTAGGGGTAGGCCTACTGGAAAATTGCCTAATACTTGCATGGAAAATAATTAGGGCCCTTAAATACCTTCAAGTACAATGGAAAAAAAATAGGCCCTGGTTTTTTCAGAATTTAACATTTTTGGAGATGCAAAATGTTTGTTATGACACTGTTGTTGTTGTCGAGTTTTTAAGGCCACAAGCATACCGGGAGGTTTTTTTCCCCCGGGTTTCACGGACCAAAACGAGCCCTCCCTTTCCGGGTTTTTACCAAACCCTAGCGATCGATTCTCACAAAGAAATATTTCGGTGAGAAGTTGTCACTTTTTTTGAAGTGATATTGCAATTTTTCGATATCGAAACCAAAAAGAAAGCAGTTGCCACTTCCACTGGAAATTCAACTGTCAAATGTGACTTTGTGAGAGAAACAAATAAGGGGGGTCCGGGGCCTCAGCCTAGCTGTCATGTACTAAGGGTAGCTCTAATGAAAAAGTTTCTTTTTTGATGCCGACCCGTAGCGTTACAGTTCTTCGAGGGAATATTTCCGTAGTCAACCCCCAAGGGCCCACAAATTGGGGTCGAGTTGAAAAGAAAACTTAGGCCTATTTTCCGTGCAAAGTGCAAATTTATGCATTCAAAATTTTACTTGTACCTTTTTTAAATTTTGGGGTTTGCTTTAAAACTGGGCTCAAAAAGTTGAATGTTTTTTAAAAAAAAAATTGCATTTTAATTATCACTTAGGCCTATAATTACTTAATTTTACTGGCTACCACCGATTTTATAAAGATTCATTTCCCATACCATATCTTTAAACCTGGCATTTTGTGCTGTAGCCAAAATGCAGATAAAAGTGTGATGAAAAAAAGAAAAGAAACTTTGTTTTGATAAGCCAAAAATTGCATTGGGTTTTGTTTGTTACAAAAATTTTTAAATTTTGTTTTTCCACAAATAATGCCTCTAGCTAAGTCATTGATATGTTTCAACTAGGTAATGACTACCTTTTGACGACTATTTTGGGAAAAGTTCAAAAAAGGTAGAGGAACATCGTAAAATAGTCGCCATATATCGCGACTATGTTTCAAAAGGTAATGATACTTTTGACGGGGCTATTTTGGGTTTATTATGAAAGAGCAGGAACTCTAAAATAGTCGATTTAGTCTTTTGAACATATTTAACTAGTAGACACATCAATATCTAGTTTGTATTGGCACTGTGTATTTTTAAGATTAAACGAGTTTTTGGGTTGTTTTAAAAGGAGCTTAAACATAGTTTTTTTGACAGGTTCTGATACTAAAAATTTTTTGTAAGGGTGGGGTAAGCAAATAGGGTTGGGCACAACGGTTCGTCTTAGACCTATTTTGTTTTGTATGAAAATTTTATTATTGCTTCAATTGAGGGTCAAAGGGGTCTACTTTTATGCATGTAAGTTTTTTTGTATTATTGTGGTACTGATATAGATTTTTGTTATTGATTTAATATGTTAACAACCCCCAAAGTCCAATTTTACCGTTTTATGTTCGCGATGGGGAGGTGCAATATGATGGTGTTTTTGCTTTAAAAAAAATGTACAAAGTTTGTAAAAAACTTTTTATATTTTGCAACAAAATTTAACTGTTTTTGATAAATTTTGGTTGCGCAAGTAATTGATAGTCTTAAATGATGATATGATGATGATGATGAGGGGGGGGGGGGGGGGGGTGACGTAGCGGGGGGCAACCGGGAGCCTGTCGTTTTGGCGCGCATTAAACTTTTTGGGGGTAGTAAATAAACGGGCGCCTTCGTTTTTCGACACTTCGTTTTATCGACACCGCCGTTTCCTCGACAAATTCATTTAATATTTGAAAAGTTTTGTGACCACCGTTTCACGAAAAAAACTTTGAAGCCCGGCCCGCGTTTCTCGACACCTCCGTTTGCTCGACAAAATGCGAGTAGTAGTGGTCCGAAACATTCGCCCGAGTTCGCTGCCGCCGCGCCGGCACAGCACGGCGGCAATCTTTAATTTTTCAATAAAGAAGTGTCAATAAAAACGAAGGCGGTAACAACTATACTTTTTTGTTTATTTTGCAACTCCTCAATAATTGGATGAGCCGTAGCGAGCGAAGCGAAAAATTCCATTTCACTACACTGGAGAAAAAATCCGGAATGTTTTTTTTTTTTTTTTTTCTTCTTTCTTTCTTTCTGTATTTTTGTCTGTTTGTTAACACGATTCCGGCAAAACCGATACTCCGATTGCGAGGGAAATTTTATGGAGACCTTCGAAATCTCTGAACTTAGAACTGCCACGTTTTTGAGCGCAATGGGAAAAATTATTTCTCATAAAAATCGCCATTTTAAACGAATTTTTTCAATTTTTAAATATTTCTTCGACTTATAACCCCTACATGCTTAATTCGTTTTTAATGATTTTTTCACAAAACCTTTATTTTATGAATTAAGATATTCGTGTAAAATTTTTGAGCGCAATCGAAAAATTATTTCTCATGAAATCGAAAGTTTACATGTTTTTTTCTTTTTTTTAAACAAGTCCTTTGACTTATAACACCAAACATGCTTTATCCTATTGTAATGAATTTTCACAAAACCCTTTAATTTTATGAATTAATATATTCTTGAAAAATTTGAGCGCATCGAATAATTATTTCTTATGAAAATCGCAATTTTACGATTTTTTTCCTTTTTTAAAATTACGATTCATAAAAAAAATTAAAAAATAAAGTCAATTTTTATTTAATTAATTTAATTTAAAAAAAATATTCGACCTTTGTAATAATTTTGTCACAGAACAACAGAAATTCCTCATAACACATGGCAGCTCAATGCACCAATTACGCTCATCCAACAACGCGGCGGGACTTAAGCGTTTTCCTAGTTAAAAATAATTATACATAACTAGGAAAACGCCAAAGTTGTTGTAAGACGAGTGAGCGAGCCATGTGTTGGGTACCCTATGACATTCTCTTTCATCCCCCTACCAAAGGGCTGGTTTCCGGCATGGGTCTTTCTTCCCTAGCCTATCATAGACTAGAGTGGCGCATTGTGGTCATACAGTTGACGCGCCCTTTATACCAACTTAACTCAAAACCCCATCATTTTATACCTCATATTACATCAATCAACTTAAATGCAATGTTTCCGGGTACTAAAACACATGACTCGCTCACACGTCTAACAACGACATTGGCGTTTTCCTGGTTACACTGCGCTAGAATAACTTGGAATATAAGTAATATTTTTGAGCCATCGTTGTTTTAATGCAACATGGCTTTATCTTCGCAACTAAAGAATAACTAGTCTATGTTTTGTTTCCACAGGAGTGAAGGAGGTGGGTTTTTGGAAGCATCGAAGCGATCAGTGCTGGGATCTTGATCCTGCTGATGTCTCATGGGCGTGATCATCTTCCTACGTTGCAGGTACGCGGTACGTACGTCTGCCACACACTTAAGTTCTTTTCCCCTAGCGATCAGGGCTGGGATCTTGATCCTGCTGGATGATCATCGGCGGACCATCTTCCTACGTTGCAGGTACGCGGGTACGTACGATCTGCCACTCACTTAAGTTCTTTTCCGCTCAGTTGTTCAAGTGTAAGCAATCTCCCTACAAAGAACTTATTTTGTAATCATGTGTACTTTTTAAATTTTTTTTCAAGTTCATGTTCAAGTTTATGTTCCCCTTTCCCAAGTTCATGTGTTTACGTTCATGTTTATGTTCACGGTCACGTTCATGTTCATGTTTACGTTCATGTTCATGTTCACGTTCAAGTTCATGTTCATGTTTACGTTAAAAAAAAAAAATGTATTTCTCAAATGCGTGAAAACACGCAGTAAAAAGCATATTTAAGTATGATATCTATTATGAATGAACGTCTGAGAACAATAATTATACTAATAGTCCTTCAGAAGATTATAGTGTCTAAAGCTGCAAGTAATCCTAGTAGTTAGATTTTACGATTATATTTAAAGCTTTTGGGTATGGGTTTCTAAACGATATTTTAAAATCAAAGGAAAATTACTGCAATGTTAGATAAAGTGAGGGCAAATATAACAGGAAAATATATTTGGTAATTTTTTTTGGGCGGGAGTAAAACCTAACTAAAATTTTTTGACAAACGTAGAAACTCTGAGCTTGGGGCTACAGTTTTAAATTTTGAGCGACCCATTTATATTATATTGTTTCTATACATCGTTGCCTTCCACCCCCATTATAAGGAAAAACAATTTTCTCAAATATCGTTCGATGTACGATTTTCTTTGCCAGACGGGTACAAATAAAGTTTCGGTCGCTATCGGGTTAACCGGCATTTTTTTGTTTTGCATAGATACTAGTGCATAGTACTAATCGAAAATAACCCTTTATAACATCGTGTATTGAAACTGTGCAAAATAATATACACTCCAAAAACGCAAAAACAATAACATGCTTTCCAAATTCACACCCCTACTTGGCAAACAAATTAGAAATGCAGATTAACTTTCAATAGAAAAATTTAAGCATATATTTGCATCTAACATGAGACACTTCTACTGTCTAAACGCCTAGGTGTCAATTGACAAACATGCTGCATGGAAAGAACATATGAGTTTTAACTGTAAGAACATACAGTGTTATATGGGTGCCCCCCCTCTGCCCTGAAACTCACGTATTCCGCTGGTTAGGAAGATGGAGGGTTTCAAAAAGGTAGTGTAACGGCTTCGGGTTCGCCTCAACGTCTGCTCGGCAGGTCCGGGTTAGTGGAGGAAACTATATGACTAATGATATGACTGTCAAGGTACACCGTCCTTTCGGATGGGACAGTAAGCAGTTGGTCCCCCCTTGGTACTTTTCGAAAGGAGTTTGGCTACGTGCCGGTACCAGGTTTCGTTCCTCCCTTCTGTTCATACTTCATCCTCATCTATCACCACTCATCGTTCTCGAATAGCCGAAGAGCATTTATGTTAAGCAATATCCAATCCAATCCATACAGTGTAATTATTCGAGGTGGTGATTTACATTCAGATTTACAGACAAGGCCACCACAATATCCTAACGTATGTATCTTTTCGTACAACCCGTATATACTAGGGCCTACTGACAAATCCGAAGGTGGATTACGTATGTAACGGGCATAAATATGAACGAAAAGGTTTTGGTGGATTGGTTGATTAATCTATAATCTCCCTTATAGTTAATGCTTATGTCCGTTACAAATTTAAAAGAGTAAAATGCACACACAAATTAATGTAGGCCGATATAGTAGCTAACTAATATATAAAAAGACTAAACGCAGAAAGAAAATGCTGCATGTGATATTCAAGTGGTAAAAAAGACTCTCATATGGCCCCATTTATGTCAAAAGCCCCAATAGTAATGTAAATAATTTAGACGAAAGAAAGATAGAAAGAAAGAATTAATTTAGCCGATCCTTGCATGCTGTACCCTCTGTAGATACAGAGATGTAGCCTACAGCTGATCATGCATTGATCATGGATTTATAATAGTACTCCATTTCATTGATCAAGGATTCTGTGGTGTTACAGCGGGCTGCCTACGCGTTTACCTTGCAGGCTGACCGTGCGGTGCTTTGGGGGGCCTAGCGGCGATAACTGGTGAACTGCGCTGCGAGAAGCGAAAGGAACGCGCCCGCTTTGGGCCCCGCAGTCTTTGTGTATCCAATCCCTCGCAGTCCCAGTGACTAGTGCGAACATTTTAACCTACGCGGCATTCTCCGACTAAAGTGCTCATATCTCGGTAACCAGGGTGCGAATTGACGGGGGGGATATGGGGGATTTCCCCCCCTGGTAATTTCATCCGTGGCTCTGTTTTACTGAAAGGTATCCCCGCCAGGGATGGCTAATCCCCACCCCTGGATTCCCATCTCATCTCATAACATATCAAGTGACTTTATCTCGTAATTTTTAAAAAATAATGGGGGTCAATTTACACATATTCCTTTCAAAATAATACCTCAGATCGCTTCTAATACCATCTTGAGGGCAATAATACCGCCAAATTTTTCCTCAGATCACTTCTGCGGCCATCTCGAGGGCAATAATGACCCAAAAATTTTCATCAGATCGCTTCTAAGGCCATCTCAAGAGCAATAATACCCCCAAAAAAATTCGCCTCCGAAGGCTGGGGCTTCGCCCCAGGCCCCGGTTTGCTAACCAAAAAAACTATTCTAAGCCCTCCCATCCCTCTGCAGAGTCGTTAATTTGCACCCTGTCGGTAACAAACGGGGAAACAAGTGTTGCATAATGCATAATGTTTATCGGTAATTGTACGTTCAGAATGAGTCATAGTTCGAAGCCGGTGGTCGTTTTTAGACCAATGAAGTGATAAAGAAATTGCATGTGGACCTTTGAATTACGGGCATCCCCCCATCCCCCCCGCCGTCCCCGGGAAGCCCTAGCCTAGGCCTACTTACACCGTTGAGTGACTAATATATATTAGTCACTCAACGCTGACACCGATCCTTACCTTCAGCCAAGGTAAGGTGGCCATACTTTTTTATTTATGGCGTTTTCCATTGCCGCTCTCAGGTCGACTAGTGCGCCCTAGTGCGCACTGGATTGCCACTTGTCTTTTCATTTGTTCAGTTTTGTAATATTTTCAAGTGGAGGTTGACACAATGACATTCTCTGCACTCGCCGAGTGCATACCAATGGAAAACGCCATTAGTCCCGTTTGTATTGAGATATTTGTACTTCGCATTTTGAAAGTGTGTCCTCTTTTGTGGGCAGGGTAGGGAGATTGAAACAATGGAGGCCTACACACGTAAACAGTCTGTAACAAATAGATTGAAAAGGTATTTACTTTGGGATTCATTTTTTTTTTTTTTTTTTTTATTTATTTAACGTCTATCCTATTCAGTTATAAAAACTGATTTTCAAAGGAGGACAAAATAAATAAATCTAATACATAGATGCTACATAGATGCAGAAACAACAATAAACTACATTTAAGTAAATATTTGAAATAGTAGCATTTCACCAACAATGCATTTACCACAACAATTTTGGTAACAAATAAAAATGATATTAAATGCGACTTATTATTGATTATTTCTAGTGGTTTGGGCAGTAAGACGAAACTGAGTATGTTGTACTCCAGAGTAGAATTGACCATCTGTTTGATTCATTTCCCTTGGCCAAGATTAATTGCAGTCTGATTGTTTCCCCGATTGGGAAAGGATGAAGTGTAGCGTGCTGGTAAATACATACAAAGTACTGAAAGAAACGTTTTTAGGTATTCTTACCCAATATTTTTAAAATTGTTGATCGTGATAGAAATAAAGTTCCTAGATTAAATTCTGAAGCATTTAGAAAGTCATGTATATTACAGAGGCGTATCCTTATTTGGGAAATTTAATTTCTTATGATATTAGAAGCCAGTTTACTGATCTAGGAATTGTACAATTTAAAAGTAAAATTGAAGCAATGATTTTGAATCAAAGAGCAAAAAATTGATTTTTTCTATTTATTTGTAGGTTATTGGGCTGTGTGTTTGTGTAATGTTAATTTACCTTCATAAGTTCCCTTTTTAATGATTTTGCTTTTCTCTTTGTTTGCTCATTTATTGCTTTGATTATGAATGATATAATCAATGTATTTTCAATTTTATTTTTTTCTGCCTAGATTGTCTGGTTGCCGCCTACTGATGGAGCTTGCAACTTGAGTTAGGTGTCCTGTATCATTGCTGTGATCAGTTTAACATGAACAATTTTTAAATAATTATATATCTGATATAATTATATAATAAGTGTCAAGATTTTTTGGACTAAACTGTTATCAAGATTTGAACACAAAAATGAAGATTGAACACAAGAAGGTTTCTTTCCGCGAAAATTTTTTGTATTAACTCCCTGATTTGCTGTTCCTAATTTTTGGCAAACCTATATTCGTTTGAGTGGGATCGTCTAATAAATCATTTTTTTCTTTTCGTTTTTCTTTTTTAATGTTTTGTTTCTCTTTCTATTTTTCTTTTTTTCTTCCTTTTTTCATTTCCTTTTCTTTCTTTCTTTTTTTTCCTTTTCTTTTCTTTTCATTCCCCACCCTTTTCTATATTTGATTCATTCATTAGACGAGTGAGCGCAGCGAACGTAAGTCTTCCCTAACGCTATACTCGATCGGGCCTTGGCCGTGAGCATTGTCCAATGTATGTATGTTAAATGTCTGTCTGTCTGTCTGTCCGTCTGTCCAGGCTCATACGGCCGAACGGCCAAATAGACTGAGCTGAAATTTTAAACACACATCCGTGACCAGGTAACTGAGAACTGCTAACAAAATGAGCAATATCCATTTCGATTTAAACCTACAATAAATAAAATGGGATTTTAAAATATCGGTAGCGTTTGTTTAGATTTTTTCATATGAAAAATAGGCCACAGCCTACGATATAAAAAACAATTTCCAGATATAGTCGCTATCCCGTCGGTGATTTTTCGTATGTTTTTGTTGTCAATACGGTATGTCTTCTCTAAAGGTAATGTCATTATTCTTGTTTAAAAATTTATCAATTAATTAATAATGATGACCACTTGACCATCCACAAGATACAGTGCAATACCGCAGTAGACCCTATACAGTATAGGCCTACACGCAGTACTACGCCATATAAAGGTATAATTAAAATCGTAGACTATACAACCTACTTTATTCTAACCTACGTCATGAATGTGAGATATGTGTACGCTTTACGTAGGCCTAAACCATATGGTCGTGTATTTTTGGCACAGAGCATTGCTCTGCATTTTGGTGAAGGGCGATCGGGAAATTTGACTAAGTCCATCTCGCAAAAATCAGCTGGTAAGTATAAAAGTGAAGTATATATACTCCACGAAAAGATGCGACCTCTGGCAGTCGTCGTCGGGGACCTCTACCTCTTCCCTGACAACCCCCTTGACGACGATGACCATAACTAGGGAAACGCCAAAGTCGTTGTTAGATGAGTGAGCAAGAGTGCAAATAAGAGGGGTTTGAGATTAGTTGTTATAAGGGCGCGTCAACACTGTAAGGCCTAATGCGCCACTCTAGCCTAATATATAGTTAGGTCATAATCATGAGTTCCGTGACCACTTTTTCGCAAGGATGGTTTGACGATTGATTTGACTACTATGGACCATTTAGAAAAAAATAAGGCCCCATGTCCCTCCCAAAAATCCCGGCAATTTTTACTAGAGGCCAAAATCCAATATGGCTGCCGGGCACACTTTTGAAAAATTAAATTTTGAACCAGAGCAAGTAGAATCAAGTACAAATACATTTTTTTTGTTTAAACTGACCACAATGATTCTGAATATGATATTAGTTTGACGCTACGACGCCATTTTGAACCAGAAATACAAGATGGCCACCGGCGCCAATGTGGAAAATTAAGTATTGAACCAGAGCATCTAGAATCAAGTACAAATACACTTTTTTTGTAAATAGACCACAAGGATTCAGAATATGACGTTAATTTGACGTTACGATATCATTTTGACTCATAAATCAAAAATGGCCGCCATCCAGTGTTGCAAGCGTTTTACGTTTGTACTTAAGCAAGTACTCCCACAAGGATCTCTTGCTGTAAAGTACCATCATTTTACCATGAGATGGTATTTCAGAAAAATTTTCTATTACAAATGACACTGCAACCTCGACCGCAACGTAAATAAAAACAGAATTTAAGACGTCGTAAATTGTCTTTCTTTGAAAATTAACGTTATTTTACCACTGTAACACTGTTTTGACTTGGTAATTTAGACAAAAATGTGCCCTCGAGAGGTGTGATCTATCTGAATTGGGGCATCCTGCAATTTTATATTCAGGATCAGACGATTCTGTGCAATACCCCATTTTCTGCAGTAAAATATCCTCCAACAGGTTGCTGTCATCATCCTCGCTCTCTTCAACTGGCCCTAGTGCAAATAGATGAGCTAGGAGAGCAGGTCGCCTGTGGTGGACAACGATCACTCACAAGTTCCCAACCATGCCTAAGTGGTGAGAGGTGGTCCTTCTTGGAAGGGTGGCGCTCAAGATACGCCAAGTAGTTTGCAAGGAGGCAGTGTTGGCGTAGGCCATCTGCATCTGGAGGGAGAAGGATGAATGATTTTGTCTTTTCAGTGTTCTCCACTATGCTGAATGGGCTTCACTTCAGCCATGTTGGTACTCTTTATGTCGCCATATATGACATGTCGTGTGAACTGGAAGAACTTCTCTAGTACTTCGTCCTGAAGGTCAAGTCTATCTTTGCACCTCGAGATCTGTTGTCGGGCCACAGGAATCTTTGCCATCCGGTGAAACACAGACTTCCTACTTTTGCCGTAGAAGCCTGAGTTAGTATCACAGCCTACCATGCAGTTAGCTGCACAATACAATCTGCCATCTCGTCATTTTACCAGGACACGACATAAGATTGTCTTCTGCTTCCTCTTGAAACAGAGCATTCCGTTCAGCTGCCGCGACATACGCATCAGTATCGGCAGTCAATGACAACAGGCCAGTATAGCCGGACTGGCGCAGAGCTGCGTAAATCGAAAAGATGATAGTGTCAGCCTCAGACTGGTCAAAGCTGTAGTTCCCCATTAGTTGTTTGGTTGACCAGTTGGTGCAGTAGGAACCAACAGAGTATAGACAACCATTGTATCAATCGTCTCTGAAAGGTCTGTCTGATAGTCGCATATCAGTTTTTGCAGCGGCCTCTTGTTGCCGTCGCTATACACAGCAGCAGCGTTCTGAATGCTCGGGCAGATGGGAAAGGGTCACTCATTTTCATGTACCTACATATTGGGGATATGTGCCTTACCCTGTACCCGCAGGTCCTGTTCATGGTTCAATATCTTTAGTTGAGTATGGGGCGTAGTAAGGGTCATTCACACAGATGGTACGCTCTGCATCTCTATGGCCGGCAAGGATGATGGATGATACCTTATTGACGTAATCCGACCACTTATATGGGGTGCCATATTGCGTCTGTCGGTCTTCTGCTGAAGGAGTTGCAATCCTCCACAACATGCCCACGTCGATGAGAGCGGTGTTAAGTTCCTGCAGATGATTGCAGAGAGTCTCTGAATGAGCTTGCTTTTCTGTGTCTTCCTGTATGTGCCGTTAAAGTTGAATAGGGCCATACATTCATCGACGACACGATGTTCCAGCCACTCAGCGAGGTCCACGAGTTTACTGACATCAACCGGGTCGATTACTGACTTGAGAGCGCTCTGCTCCATTTCAGCAGCTCTAACTTTAAGTACGTCCCCATGCTTGTCCGTTTCTGTCATCTTGGCAAACGTTTACCGCTTGCTCAAAAAGAAGGGTGCACTAAGGGACTAGGGGACTGAACATCCAATCTTGCAAGAATTTGGTTAACTTTTCCTCTCCCGCATCATAGGCAGAGTTCCAATCTGCAACGCGCTCATCAGAGGCAGGCGGACCTTAGGCACACACCTTTATAGGTGGGTGAAGCTTGGTTGAATGGACAGGAGTCAAACTCGTGCATGCATGCGACTTTATCCTGCATGCATTGCTCATCTTCTCTCATCCGTTTCGGACTGCATTCCACGTGCTTCAACTTTGTAATTTTGTATTTATTTTTGGCCATTGCATTATCAGCCGCTCGGACCCGGGACCAGCTGCTGTTTCTCATTCTGGAGGATGAAGAGCCAGCCAGACTTCATGTTGCTGACCTTGTTTATGGAGCATTCTATCCACATGTCCCAGGCCATAGAGTAGGGGTTGCCTCTAATAGACTGAGTAAAGTCAGTACGAAAGAAGCCGACCTGATCTAAGAAGCGAGCTGTCAGCATCGCCCAGAAGTCAGAAAGTCATCTTCCATACCTATCTTTGTACGCAACCAACCACGGCAGCATGGCGCTGCACTAGGGCCAGTTGAAGAGAGCTATAGGATGATGATGAAAGCAACCTGAAGGTGGATATTTTACTGAGAAAAGCAGGTATTACCAGTGCTCGAAGTGGGGCGGGATGGGGCGGGATGTCATCCCGCCACTTTTCGATAAGGCCTCTTTCCATCCCGCCACTTATTGTTTACAATAACAGCAACCAGAATGCCAATAAATGTTAAATAACCGAAAAATACCAGTTGTCCTAAATTTTTTCATACATCGATGACGGGCTTTTACGAGGCCTGGCTAAATGGTTGTTGTGGAACAAATTGCAGAATGGACCCCCTCGACCCCCACCCCCCCCCCCCCCCCCGCCTACTCATCTGGGAACCTGCTCGTCGGTGTCAGATTACGCGAACACATGACTTTCTCACCCCATATCCGCTCACCCTGACTAGAGTTTAGAGTCCGACTGCAGTTTGAGTTTGGACGTGGGCCCACTCACTGGGACAGTGTTCAGTTCAGTGCTATATATCCATGACCTTATCACATAACTAGAACTTGTTGCTGTCGTAATAATAATAAAGATGGATAAGTGGTTGGTGAAGAAAAGGAAACATGAAGATACTACTGGTAAGCATTTCAAAATTATGTTTATTCTATTTTCATTTGTATAGAAGGCACGAACTTCTTTGTTAGTTTCAACTTTGTGGGTGTTCAATGTCCATTGTCCATTATTGCATGTTAACTCGAAATATCAATCTATCAATATCAATCTATAGGCGTCTACGTGTACACGTGTACATAATTTTATTTTCAAATACACGTCGACTTTCTTTCAATCGACATTGTTCAGTCGTCGAGATTTCCGATTTCAATAATTCTATTTTGAAATACGAGCTCTTTCAGTCAGCCTGCGATCCGTTGCCACAGTGGCCTTGCCTTCCCCCTCCCCCCACCACCCCTCACACGTTCCAGATGGTTCCAGACCGCTCAGTCGCTCCCGCTCGCCGCCCGCTTCGTTGTTTACGGGTGTTGAGATTTGAGTCAGTGACACAATGACTGTTTATTGTTTAGATTTTAGAATGTCTCTTGTGTGGAAGTTCTTTGATAAGATAGACACGGGAAAGAAGGTTAAATGCCGACTGTGCGCGAAGGAGTTGCTGCACAATTCAAGTATCACGAAAACTATGGTAAATCACATCTCCCTCCCCACCGCCCCTCTTCATTACGCAAGCCGCAACCATACTATCACCCTTCCAACTTTACAAGGTCAATGAAACATCAGCCACGTCATTTAGGGCCTACCGACTGATCAACTGAACTGAACGCCTTCGGCGTGTTTACTGTTCAGAATGCAATAAAAATATACAGTAATAAATAAAAATGTACCTACAACTTTTTTTCAGATATCTTAAAATATACATAGTACACGCGTGTACACGAACAGACAGCGAGCTTGTACACGTGTAGTAACTTTACTTGCTTTTGCCCATCCCTACTGCTCTATCAGGGCCGGTTTTAGGGGGGTGCGACCTTTGTGTGGGTGTGTGCACAGGGCGCCAACGTCCAGGGGCGCCCAAAAGGTGCCGGGGGGCGTCAAAAGAAAGACAATGAAAACGCCTAGTGCAGATAGTAAATGTTCTATTTTTTTAAATTTTTTTTAGTTATGGTATAATAGCTTTTAAGTATATTATACTTGTTTAAAATAGGCACTTTTCTTGGAACAAAATTGATATTTTGAAGTGCCTAAAACTCGTTAAAAACGCTCTAAACGCACACTAAGAATCGAAAAATTTTCCCGGGGCTCTGCGCCCCGGACCCGCATTTGCTGGGGGGCTACCCCCCCAGACCCCCCATTCATGCGTGTCCCTGTACAGTACCATCCCACCACCTATTTTTTTCCCACTTCGAGCACTGGGTATTACATGAAATCGTCTGATTCCGAATATAGTATGGCAGGATGCCTCGATTCAGACTGATCATACTTCTCGGGGGCACATTTTGGTCTTAATTACCACGTTACAGTGGTAAAACAACGTTAATTTTCAACGAAAGACAATTTGTGACTTCATAAATTCGGTTTATATTTACGTTGTAGGGTCATTTGTAATAGAAAATTTACTGAAATACCATCTCATGGTAAAATCATGGTACTTAACAGCAAGAAATCCTTGTGTGGGTACTTGCTCAAGTACAAACATAAAACTTTTGCTACACTGGATGGTGGCCATTTTGGATTTATGTGTCAAAATGATATTGTAACGTCAAATTAACGTCATATTCTGAATTTGTATGGTCTATTTACAAGAAAAAGTGTGTTTATACTTGATTCTAGATGCTCTGGTTCAAAACTTAATTTTCCACAGTGGCGCCGGTGGCCATCTTGTATTTCTGGTTCAAAATGGCGTCGTAGCGTCAAACTAATATCATATTCAGAATCCTCGTGGTCAGTTTAAACAAAAAAATGTATTTGTACTTGATTCTACTTGCTCTGGTTCAAAATTTAATTTTTCAAGAGTGTGCCCGGCAGCCATATTGGATTTTGGCCTCTAGTAAAAATTGCCGGGATTTTTGGGAGGGACATGGGGGTTTATTTTTTTCTTAATGGTCCATAGTAGTAAAATCAATCGTCAAACCATCCTTGCAAAAAAGTGGTCACGGAACTCATGATTATGACCTAACTAATACTGTGGAGAAAATGCCCATGCTAGCTTGATTCAGCCTTAAGTTTTGGGGAGGAAAGGGGATGTTCCCGGGTACTCAACACATGGCTTGCTCACTCGTCTAACAACGACTTTGGCGTTTCCCTAGTTAAATGCATTATCAAACACTTTCATAAGATATCTCACTCAATAACACAACTTTGTGCATTTTCTACAATTCTATTCCATGTTATTTTATTATTACCAGTTTTATCTTCTATTTATTAAACAACTGCACATTACACCAGGGTTACTTTTGAAATTAGTGCGAATTTCCATAGATACACCTTTTACACCTCCTCAAGAGACAGGTGCAAAAAGTGTAAAGTTGTAATTACCCCCTGGACAAAAGAACACGTCTTTGGAAGAAATATTGTAATTACACCTGGACAAAAGAACGCTTATTTCTTCAAAAGTGCAAAAGGTGTAAATATTGATGGACAAAAGAACAGACCTCGTGTCGTCTGCAAAATTAATAATCTGTCCACTTGTTAATAGGTTACATAAGTCATTTATATAGATTTTTAAATAAGACAAAATTTAATTTTAAATAAGTTGTAGTAAATAATAAGAAAAAAAAGTTGTACAAATTTTTAAATTAAATTTGGGATAGGCTAAAAAATTATGTTTGTATTTGGGTTTTTGTATTTGTAATAAATTTTTAAAATTAGGCCCCAGAACTGCCGCCTGGAATCTGGCCCCCGCTTTTTTTGCTTTTTGGGTTGGCGGGGGGGGTGGAAAAAATATTTCCTGTGAAAAACGCCATTGTTTTGGGAAATTTTTTTTGAATTTGGGTTTGGTTGGTTTTTTAAAAAAGGTAAGTTTATGAAAAATTTTTTGGGGGGGTTTATTGGGGAACACCCTTATTGGTTTGGGTTTTAATATCTTTAAAAAACCCTACAGCTTACTTTTAAACGTCCCAAAGGCCTAGGGGCTATTTGGGTTACTGTAGGGTTTAGAATTCATAAAGGGAAAATTTTTTGGGGTTTGGGTTTTGGGAGAAAATTTTGCCCAAGACAAGCAAACTGGGGGAACAAATCAAATAAAAAGGACTTTTTCCTGAATTCTGTTTTTTGGCCCTCATTATTGGGTCTTTTTATTATTGTTTGGGGTCTCATTACTTGATTTTGGGTTCTCGTTAAAAATACCACCTAGGGGTCATTCTAGAACGGCCGGGGGGGCTTTTTTAACCGTAGTTTACGGAAAAATGACGTTTAACAATTTAACCGTAGGCTGAAATTTAACGGTAACAAAAAAATCTTCCAAGACCTTTAACGTTGCTTTTTTAAAAAAGAAAGTCCTTTTTTGGGTTTCCCGTCGTCCTTTTTTTTTGTTTTAGTAACAACAAAAAACATAAAGGGCCCCTTTAAAACATGGGCTTTTTTAAACGGAGTCCTTTTTGGTGGGCCTTTGGGGCCAAAATGCCTAAATGTCGTCGTCCTTTTTGCTTTTTTGGGGTAAAAAAAAAATTTTTCCAAGCCCTTTAACGTTGCTCTTTTAAACGAAAGCCCTTTTTTCCCGGTTGTCGCCCTTTTTTTTTCCCTTTTTTTATTAACAAAAAAAAACCTTCCAAAAACCTTTTAACCCTTTTACAAAAGTCCTTTTTAGGCTGCCAAACCTGGGCCTGGGCCTACATTTTTTTTTAAACGTTTTTTATCATCTAAATTGTTTTTTTGCGACGGGGCCGAATGTAGTAAAACCCTTTGCCAAAAAAAACATGGACCCAAATGGGAATGGAAAAAAAAAAAACGACCAAACAAAAATTTAAAACCGCCCCCTTTTCCCGAAATAAAATTGGGACGCGCTACCACTTTTCCACAATGCACTGTGGTTTTTGCAGCTATTGGCCTTGTTGGGTGGTACCGTACTGCAAACGGACTTTTTTGTTATTTTTAAAAATTTTTGTCCGTACCCTACGGTTAAAAAAGCCCCCCCTTCTGGGAACATGGCGGCCTGGGGGGTTGTTTCGAAACACTTCCAAATCACTTTTGGTCCTGGGCCCCTAGCCAAGTAATTTTTAAAATGTTGGTAATAATTTTAAAATAAATGTACAGAATCAAATTTGATGATTAAATCACCCTGATAAAATAGTTTTAGGAGGGTGTAGGTTTACTTTTTGATTCCGATTGGTTCCGGTAACTAGGGGAAATTTAAAAACTTGGGGGATGTTCCCTTTGGGCTTTGGGCCGGGAAGTTTTAAATTGTGCATCGTGTCGTAATTTTAACATGTGTTTTAAACTTTCTTCCCGTTATGGTTACCCGGGCAATTGTGCACCGGCCCTATTTTTGGCCTATATTCTTTATGGTATTTTTTCTTTCCATCCCCCCCTGGGCTAGAGTGGCCCCATTTTAAATTTGCCCCCTAAACGGTTTGGACCCCCGGCCCCTGAAACTTTTAAAAATTTTTTTGGGAACCCGGGAGTGGGGGGGTTTAAAAAACCCCCCTTAAACTGGGGGGGGGGGGGGGGGGGGGGGGGGGGGGGGGGGGGGGGGGGGGGGGGGGGGGGGGGGGGGGGCCCCTTTTTTGGGGTTTTGGTGCGGCCCCTTTTTTAAAAACATTTTTTCCACCATTAAAAAAAATCAAAAACCACTTCATATGAAAAAAAAATAAAAAAACGACCCATTATTAAAAATTTTAAATTTAGGCCATTGTTTTTCGTTAAAAATTACAAAAATATCACTTGAAATCCAAATAAGATTGTTGGGCTACGACACTTGAAAATTCACTGTTTTATGATCCACCATTTTAAAAGGGGTTTTTCCCTTTGGGGGCCACGCCTTTTTTAAAATTTTTGGGGATGGCGTAGCAAGCGTAGCGAGCAAAGGCAAAGATTCTATTTCACTAGGGGGTACATTGTTTTTTTTTTTTTTTTTGCAGGCCTATTTTTTGTCTGTCGGTTTAAAAATTCCCCGGGTAAAACCCTACTCCAAAATTTTGATTTAAATTTTTTTGAAAACCTTTTGGGAAAACTCTTTAACTAAGACTGCCACTTTTTTTTGGGCAATTGAAAAATTATTTCTCATAAAAAACGGGAATTTTAAAAGATTTTTTTTTTTTAAATTTTTAAAAACCCCCTTTTTCCGACTTTTAACACCTAGGCCTATTCCTTTATTCACTGTGGGTGAATTTTTTTACAGAACCTAAATTTTATGGAAAAAAAATTTAAAATCTGCCTATTCGTGTGAAAATTTTAAACGGGGGAATCCAAAAAAATTTTTTTTTCCCTTAAAAAAAACACAATTTTAATTTTTTTTTTGTTAAAAAAAAATTTCGCTCATCCAACAAAAGGGCCCTGAAAAAGCATTAGCTTCCCAGTAGGCTACTTAGTAGTCCAAACCTTTTTTTACTTTAAAAACTCCACCTACAACCCCCTTTAACGTCGCTATTGCTATTTTAAATATAAAGGACTTTTGGGAAAAATAATAGGACTTTTTTTTTTAAAATAGAGACGTTAAAGGGTTTTTAAGTTTTTTGGGTTTTTACTTTTTAAAAAGCAAAAACGTGATTATTCAATTTTTTGATTTTTTGTTTGTTCTTGTTTAAAGGGTTTCTTGCAGTGGTAGGGGGCCCACAAAAATTTGCAGGTAGGGGCCCCAGGCCGCGTTTCACCCACTACTTATGCCCCACCTTTAAATATAAAACAAAAGAAAAGAAACATGTTTGAATTTTTTAATAATATTCTTTGAAGTTTTTTTGTTATTTTTTTTTTTGGGGGAAAAACCCGTGTTTAAAAGGGGTTTTTCCGCACCAACCCAAAAGACCGGTTTGGGTAGGGTAGGGACCCCGACAACCCCATTAAATTTTGGGTTTTGGTGGAGCGTGAGATCATTCTTTTCCCGGGCGAAAAATTGGGGTTTAAACATGCTTAAAATCACTTTCCCGGGTGTTAGTTTTCCCCCCTACAAAGGGGCACTATGCGTTTTTTTTCCCACCCCCTTTTGTTCCTTACCAAAGATTTGTTTTTATGTTTTAAATTTTATTTCAGCCTTGTATCTCCCCATTTGGCCTAGTTGGGGGAAAGGGATCAAAAATTCCGGGGGAATTGAGGCCCGTTCAGGGTAGTGTACCAAAATGGGATCTTCGTGTTTATACTTCTGGTTTGAATCAACTAACAATCGAAAGGGTGTATTTAAACAAATTTTCCCACCTAGGCCTGGCTTTTATTTCGTAAAACCCATTCTCAACCGCCCCGTAACCAAATTTTCGACCGCGGCCCAAAACCCATGTTAAACTTCGCCGAATATTATCAAAAAACAAAAATCGACCCAGAGTTTTTAGGCCTACATATTTTGGTTGGGAAAAAAATCAAATTTAGCAAAATAACCATTTTCCGACCAAGTACCCCAAAGGCCCTAAAAAAAATAGGTCGAGAAACCCAATTTTTCCCTTTCGGTGAGAAAAAAACTGATTACTTTCCTTTATGAAAGTTGTCCCGTGACTTTTCCGTGCTGGGAAATTTAAAATTTTAGGTGTAAATTTTAAGTTAAAAAAAGGGCCCACCCAAAAGTAAAAGCAATTAAAAGTTTAAAACAATGTTAAATAGTAACATAACTACTTTTAAAAAATGGGGGGGCGTGCGGCAAGGGGCGAACCTCACTACGAAGAGGTTTGGGCAATACCGACTGTTTTTAAAAATTTTACAAATAGGAGGGCCCACAACAATATCAAAAAAAATAAACTGGGTTTTCGGTTTGGTTTTTTTTGGATTTAAGGGCGCGTCAACCGTTAAATTTATAAAAGAAACCCCTCCCAGCCCCAAGGGGGAGGGGGGGGAGGAGGAGGGGCCCATGCTGGTCAGAACCAGCCACGGGTATTGGGAGGAAGGGGGGTTTCTCACGTCGCGGTCGTCATCGTCTATGTCATCGTTCGTTGTGTCGTTGTCATCCTCGCCGGGGGGTCGTCAAGGGAAGGGGGAAAGGTCCCCGACGACGATTGCCAGAGCTCGCCTCTATTTTCAGGGTGTAAAATACTACCCTTTATACTAGCTGATGTTTGCGAGGTGGACTTTTTCTCTTGAATCGCCTTTTACGATTGGCAGAGCCATGCTCTGGGCCAATTCTACCCCGGGCCCAGTCGGGGCTTTTCGGTAATTGATATCTGTCAAAAAGTGTGGTGGATGGCAAATGAGGAGCGTGCAGAAAGGGTAGAACCTTTTTTCAATGCGCCAAGCTTTATTAGTGTTATTTATTATATATTTGAATGCTTTGATTAATATGAATTGACTAGGGCTATAAGTTTTTGTTTGATTCATGATGATGATATCATGTTTTGTACAGGTAGGCTATACACTACATTGAAATCCATCGCTTGGCGTTAGTCACGGGGCGAAATGATATAACTTTGTAGGGCACAATGCTGGATGAAACGTCGCTTAGCTCTTCAAGTAGGCTGTATCACAAAACGGTACTTGTTCATTAACGGGATCCCCTCCCAAAAAAATGTAGACATTCAGTGAAAACATTTGATTAGACATTCACAACTTCTACATCTATTCCATCTGAGTTTTGGGAGGCCAGGAAAACACAATTATTTCGAACAAAGCCTCGAAAATATCCTTATCCGGCTACATACTTGCGCCAACGAAACACCTACAGAACCTTTAACGGTCTATTTTCCAAAAATATCAACAACTTTTGCCAATAGATGCCTCTCGCGTCGATTTTATCCCCCAAACCTAGTTGCGTTTTTCGGCACTGAAGCAGCAGATATCTTTGTACCGCCCCTACCTCTACGACCAGACATACCTGGCGACAGAAAGGATGAATGGGGGGTTGACAGAAGGGTTTTACAAGCTCATTAAAATTCTCGTTTTTTTTCAATAACCCTTTCCTACAGTCACCCCCTTGTCTTTTGTTTACCCGAATGGGCAAGGGCTGACCGACAAAAAATTCCTGTTTTAATAACAAAATTTTTTTGTAAAAATTACAAATTTATGAAATTATTTTGGAATCAAAAACCTCCTAAACATTGAAAAAATTTTTTTTTCGAATCTCTCACCAAAATTAGCATTTCAGATCAATAGATGTCGGAAGTTGTAAATGGAAATTTTGGTCCTGAGCTTCATTAAAAAATTTTGCAATATGTGGGGTTCTGATCTCATAATAATTTCAAAAATTAGTAATTATGAAAAATTTTTTAAATGGAATTTTTTTTTTGGTCCGCGCGCCGTCTATTCGGCTTTTAAAATAAAAGAGCATCTACCCAAAACTTTGGTTCTTGAAAGTCATTCAATTCCCTATAGGGGGTTTTTATTCTTGACGCCGCTGCACGCTTTTGAAGAACAATCCAACTTGGTTTTCACCCAGGTTGCTCCACAAGTACCCCTACCACACCCATCGATTTGAAAAAAACTTGAAAGGGGGGCCCTTACTAATTCACCTTTTCATTTTTTACTATCCTTGGCAAAACCATATTAATATGAGTAAAAAAAATTGTTACATTTTCCGTAGTAATCAAACCATATAGAAAATACATTGAATTTGGTTTTTAAATTTAAAATTTTCGGGCCCAAAATTGACTTTTGTCTTTACAACCCCAAATTGTGTCTTCCTTGAATACACATACGTGATCTGCAGGAAGAGAAACAAAAACCACAACAACGTTGCACCCTTTGATATTTCCAATAAAATAGTTTTTGACAAACCCGTAATTATTTAAGGCATACTTTTATATAATGATTTTTTCGTGAATCTTTTTTAAAATTTCCCCCAAAAGCTTCTCCGCGCCGCTTTCTAAATACGCGCCGACGGCAACCGGGACGCGTGGAAACGAAATCCGTCGCCAAAAGTTTTAAATTTTTGGGGCCGTGGTTTCACTTATCAAAAAAAAACGAAAGCTGTAAAAACTTCCCGTATAAAGTTTGTTTGGTCCCCACTTACAATACCAATTCAATTCAATTCAATTTTTTTTAAACCTTAGATACTTTTCAAAAGGTTTTTTTTTTTTGTCGCGTAAGTTGGGCAACCCAAAAGGGAAAATATTTGGGTTCGGGGTTACCCCTATTAAAATAGTAGCCTTTTTTAATTTAATTTATTTTTACATAGCAAAAACAAAAACTATTCTACTTTCTAGTTCTAGTACAAAGAATTTTAATTGTGTAGTAAAAACCATTTTTTAAATTATTTAAATTTGACATATATGATGTAATAAAATTTTAATTGTAAAATTTTGACAATGTTTTTAAAAATTTAGTGAAACACAAAAAAATTTAAAAAAGTATATCTAAAAAAGTAAAAAACCCTTTTTACTATTATATGAAAACAAATTTTAAACAAATATGATACAGCTAAATATAGAAATTAGAAACTTTGGATACTTTCAGTAAAAAGGGGAAAATGAAAAATTCAACTCTCTGCCTACTAAAGAAAAGAGGGACTTAAAAAAAATATATTTTAAGGATCAGGGAAAAGCGAAGTGAGCACCGTGACATTATAAGGCTAATTTTACTGTTTCGTTCTTAGCCATGGTTTTTAAGTTTAATTTAATTTTTAATCGTCTTTTCCAAAACCGTCGAGCTTTGAGAGTTAATATTTCCTCCAGTTTATTAATCGGAAAAGAGTAAATCCCCTTGTGTATTTTATTTTTGAAAATAATTTTGGGTTTTCTTTTTCTGGTGGAACATGTTATAAAATTTTGGACCCAAAAAGCAATTTTGCTTCGTGATAGAGTTTTGTTTACTCTTGGTTTTAAAAGTTGTGTTTATGGTTTTCTCTTTTTAGTGTTTGATGAATATTTTTCAAAAACTTTTTTAAATTTGGTTGAACAAACTTTAGGAGTTTTTTCGCATCAGCTTGAAGTCAAGCTTTTGCTTTCCTGTACGCAGTAAGTGGAAATTTTGAAAGTTTTTTTTTCATTATTTTTTTAAAATGTTTTTTTGTATCGAAACGAGGGGTACAGGTGTTTAAATAAGTCCCCCCCAGGCAAAAATTTCCCATATTCAAGTGAGTTTGCCTAGAGCTAGTAGATCATTTTAATGAGGAGAGATTAAGGACGTTTCTAAGTGTGTAAATTTGTACAGATGTTCCTTAGTTTTTTGCACAAGATTTAATGTGGCAGTCCCTTTTCATTTTTGGGTCTATAGCACCCCAAGATATTGAGTTTGGAAAATTTTTCAACTGTTTTGCGTCCCAAAAAAGGACTGTAGTGGAGCAGGGTTTTTTATGGATTTTGGGGGTGGTAGTGTTTATGGGTTGGTCTGTTTTTTAGGAGAAATGCAATGTGAAAAAGTTTTATTTCGTTTACTTCTGTCCCCTTTTTTTTCTTCTTACTATTTATGTAACCGATTATTTCCATTCACGGGAAAAAGATAATTATCAGAAATTGCTAATTGTTTTCACACTTTTAGTTTTCACCAATGAGTTTTCATTCACCCAATTTGGTTTTATCATCATGAGCATGTCGCGTTTAGTGCGGTGGAGTACACGTGCGCGCGCTATTTGATTTTTAGTTTAGGGGTGCATTTGTTGAAAGGGACTCATAAAATGTGGCACTGAAAAAGTAATTGTGATATTCGAAATTTTTTTATTCATTTTAATATAAACATTTTAAATTTTTTTTGGCATGTATTCAAAAAATGTATTTAAATTTAAATTGTATCTTATAAATTGTAATTATTTGTCTTTTTTACTCACATCAATATTATCAAAGTAATTTTTTTCATTTCTTTAACCCATATCACAAGACATGTTTTTTCAAAAAGTAATCCTTTTTTTTTTTGAATGAAATTTTAAACATTATTTGTTTTGGGGCCCCCTTCCTACATCCATTTTAAATTGCTATGGTGAACACTTTTAAATAACTGTTTGCCTATTATTAATAATTATTATATAAATGAGAGTGAGACGGTGTTTCCAAGGACAAACGATTCTTTATGCTACTAGGTGCGAATATTGTCGGCTGTAAAAATTTTAGGTTTTTTAGAGCTACCGCATGAACCCAAAAACCGAAAATGGCCCAAAGAAATCAGAATTATGTTTTTTTTTTTTTGGTTTTTTCCCGGGGAAAGTCTTTAAAATGTAAAAACTGAAATTGCAAAGGGGAAAAATCAAAGTACCTCCAATGCACTTTGATTTTATTTGTTATTTTGTTGCCTCAAAGTGACCTAAAAAAATATGTTGCTGAAAATTTATTTTTTTTACTAATTTTTTTTTCTTTTATTCAAAAAATATTTTTAAAATCATTTAATGTCAAAATTTACAAAAAAAAATTAAAAGTAACCATTTCTTCCCCCAAAAACGTTTTTGGTTTTAATTAAATAATTTTTTTTTTATTTTATTTTTTTTATTTTAATTCATAAATGCATACATAAGGGGTTAACTGTTTTTAAAATTATTTTTAAGGGGTAACCGCAAACAACAATTTTTGCCTCGTGTCCTGGGAAAAAACTAAACTACCCAAAACCCCGGAAAAACGAAAAAAAATTTTACCAATTTTAAAATTTTTTTTGTTTTTGTGGTTGCACGGCCAAATTAATTGTGAAACAAAGGAAGGCCCGTCCTCCAGATTATTATACTCTGTCTGTAAAGGAACTAAAAAAGCCGTGCCTTAATTTTTTTTTCCCATTTTGGGCCCCTATTAAAAAATTTTTTATTTTTTCATGTCCAATTTAAAAGAAAAGTAATGCGTTTTGGGCCCCCAAAAACAAATATATAAAAAATTATATTAATTTAAGTTTTATTTAAAATATTTTTACCTTGATAGAATGGTCCAATGGTTTTTACGTTTAGGTATTGCCACTTTTTTTTATTCTGTCAATTGAAAGGTCATTTTTTGAACCCCCCCCCCCCCTTTCCTTGCCCAAAAAATTTTTTTTAATTATCTGGAGGGGATTCATATGGAAAAATGGTTTTCTTTTTCACGATATTATATCTGACTAAAAACCAACAAAAATTTTTTGCCGTGAAAATTTTTAAAATAACATTTTTCAATAATTATTAAAATTTTTTGTTTGGTTTCAAATTCCCCCCCCCCCAAATACCTTTTGGGGCCCCCTGTTATGAGCCCCTAAAAGCAAAAGGGAAATTATTATATTTTCGTAAAGCCGTCCTTTGATTTTAATTTTGGGTCAATGGTTTTAAAATTAAAAAGGGCTAAAATTAAAAAAATTACGTAATAAGTTGTTTTTGGTTTTATCCCCCCACCTCTTACAATAAAATTTTTTTTAATGGACCATGAAAATGTTTTTTTGATTCTATTTTTGTTTTTCCCCACATTTTAAACCATGAAAAATATCAATCGAAATTTTGCAATTAGTTTTTTTTATTTTCAAATGGTTTTTTTTTTCCCAAAAAAATTCTAAATAGCTTTCGCGGCCTTGCTAAAGAAAAGGGGGGGAAACCCCCGCCGTGGCGTTTGATTTAAGTGTATCCTGTATAAAATTTTCATTTGGGATTTTGTTTTCACAATACATAAAATATGGATTGTCAGGGGCGTAGCAAGGGGGAGGGAATCAGGGTGTCCTACCCCCCCCCCCCCCAGAAATATGAAGAAGGGTTAAAATTTAATACTAAATAGCACTATGGCTACATAATAATATTAGATCCTACATAAGGCAAGATTTTGTAACGACTTTTTGTGGATCTTCACAATTTTATAATTATAGGAAAAGCACTCAAAAAACTATAAAATGTCATTATTTTGCAATAAATAAAAATAAAAATTGTCTGTAATAGGGCACCCCAGATCTCTCCAGCTGGGGGTCACCCTACCCAGACCCTCCTACCTCGATACGTAGGCCCTACTATTCCCAAATAATAGTTTCGTGGGCATTTTTACCAATATCCCCCCACCCCCCCCTCCCCCGAATCAAAATCCGAGCTACGATAATAATAATAATAATAATAATAATAATAATAAAAAAATTTAATAAAAAAAAACATTGATCTAATTGATTGATATATTTGATTTTTAGTATGTATGTGCTAAAAAAAAGTTCTTATTATAAATTATTAGCCCAAAGAGGACTTCAATTCGGTCTTTTTGAGATGGCAGATTCTAAATCCAGAACTCTTCTCAATTTGTTCAGACCAGAAAAAGCTGTTTGGACATGGTAGTTGAAAACTAATTTATACAGTCATTGTAGTCTCACGCCATTCATAACAAGACGAGAGATTTTGCTTTTACCTGTAACTGCAACCCGTAGAAGGGACAAGAGCCCCGCTTGGCTATCCTTTCATCGGCTTCTCTTTTGGTCTGTCTGGAAGGAACGTTCAAGAGTTTCCTAATATTGCCACAAACCCAGAGCGCGAGCTCACAGACTACATTATTAAAACGCCGAAAACTGTTTTATATTGTTTAGGAGTCTTCCGTATTAATGAGAATATTGATACTTAGTGGCGAAACTGGAAATAGTATTTAAAAATATTGTGTGAAAAAACCACATATTTATCTCATGACCCGTTCATTTCTTTTGTTTTTCTTGTAGATTAATGAGTCCCATTTAAAATCAAAAAAATGCATGCTAATTGTAAAGATAGTATGACAAATTTCAATCCTTCGTCAAATCCACTGCAAAATTTGGAAGATTTTAGACGACAGGAAAGTGCTTTAAAAATTATTTAGTAACCCCCTGCACATACAGAGCGCTATGGGGACTCCAGCCTTAACGTCGCTATTTTAAATATAAAGGACTTTCAAGGGAAAGTACTTTTGTTTTGAAATAGCCGTTTCGCAAATATCACGAAATATCACATTAAAAATTGAAAAAAATCGTAAAAGTACGATAGTCATAAAAAATATTTGATCGATTTTTCCCCAAAGAAACGTTTCAGAGATTTCAAGGTCGCCTCCAATTTGCATCAAGATCGCATAATATGCCGTTTGCCCGGTAGTAAAGCGAACAACAGACAAAAAAACTAACAAAAACAAACACCCAAGCTATTTTTCTTGGGTAACGTAAGTGAAGAAAAAAAAGTAAGTGAAATTAAGTCTTCGCTTCGCTCATCCAAAAATCGTTGATTTAAATCAAATGCACTTTTTCTCTATTTTGAGCAACAAACACAAGATTTTCTAACTGTATTAGGCAAAGTTTTCCTTAAAAAAATTGAATTGATTTTCTGAAACGCAAAGTATTTGATCCGCTCACCAATTTGGGACAAGTTTTAAAACCCCTGATGTATTGGGGCTAATTTAAATCGAAAAATCTGATTTGAATAAAAAGTTGATTTAATTCAAATAGGGCCTAGGCCTAAATCATTTTTTTTTAAAAAATACAAATAAAAAATATCACATGGAATAATGGCCTAGTGCTTCCAAAGAAAGAATGCAGCTTCAAATTGTTTTCCTAGCATAACTCTTGCCCTCAGCTCAGCGTGACCGCCATCCATACGCCCTCCACCATTACCACTTAAGACGAGAGCATCTGCATTCTTTGGTTGAAGCTAGTATATTTTGTTATTTTATCTAGATCTAGGCTGTTGTTAGGCCTAAATTTGGTATTATTTATTATCTTATGACGAGTTCTGTAGGTCTATCTGTGTTGACGTATTGATACCTTTCTAGTATGTAAGGAAAACAATTTTTTTTTTTTTCTGAATTGTAGTAGGACTAAATGATAATAAATAACATTTTACAGCTGTCTACAGAGTTTGCAAATGATGAGATAAGTCCCCTTTTTACTCCTGTTAAATTTTATTTCAGGACACAGTAATGGCCACACACATGCCCTATGCTCACTACTAGTGATGTTTAGGTGTAATTAATCAATTGGACTGCACTTCAATAAATAAATACGAAGATTTAAAAGAATCCCTGGCATGCTTTACTGGTAGGCCTATAGCAAAAATGTAGAGAATTTATCTTTTTGCATAGGCCTAGGCCCATCTTTTCTTTGCTTTTAGTTTTTCTAATGAGTTACAGAAAGTTTGCAAAGAAAATACAGAATACTGGCTGGATATTACCCCCTCCCCTTCATCATCTCATCCCCAAATTTTAAACGCCCCTACAAAATACCATACTTGGGTCGAGCTTTTGCTACCCGTATAGGGACGATCTACGGTACATCCACATTTAACATGGTGCCGCACATTTTGCTGGTGCTTTCTTTGTTTCTATTGGTGTGAAATAATGTTACTCAAACCAGTTTGTAACGGGTGTAGGCCTATGACGAAGTGTACTCAGGTTTAAATTCTTTATCATCTTTCTTTCGTGCTACGCTCTCACATTAGGAAGTAGTGAAAAGGTAACACTGAAGCGTAGCTCGCGGTGGAGCGTGATGCAACTACTGTGGAATTGTTTTCCGTTTTCCTTGCCACTAGATCGTAATATAGCAAAGCTATTCTAGTACTAGTAGGGACTACTGTATTTGTCCCTATCCCCATCATTTCTAAAAAATTTATATAGGCCTACCAGTACATATAAAGTCGAGCTGTAATTTGAAAAAAACGATGCTGTAAAAGTGTATGGCTAATATGTGTGGCAGCTTGCGTTTTACAGTATGATGAGACATAGTCTGACACGTCGTTTATATGTTTTTTAGTTTGTCTACGAGGATCTCCTTGGGGTTTGGGGGCAAGAGGCAGACAACGCACACAAGAAGAAACGAGGCGATCAGTCCCAAAAACGCACAGCTGGAGCCTGGAGTATGAACGGTAAGGCTGCTGTGCACTACCACTCTTATCCCAAACACAGTTTACTTAGATCTCAGGTAGGCCAATAAACAGACTAATTTAAAAGACAGGCTACTTAGGGCCTATAGGGTCATATCATATAACGTCATATTTTAAAGAGGTCTAGGCCTCGATAAAGTTTTCATCAAAATAAGAGTACAGTAGTCCCCCTTTACAAATTTGAACTCTGATAGTTTTTAAATTCGGAAAATTTCGAACAAAAACATTGGTCCCAACCATCAATATGGACTTCACATGTTATTTTATTTGGTTACTTTGAAATTCAGCATTATTTGTATTTTGAAGTCATATTGATCCCAAGTTTGAAAAGATTATTTTTTTTTGGAACGTGTGTAGCTCGTAATGTTGCGGCGTTTTCCTGGCGGAATCCCCGGGCTATTTATAGCTCTCGTCCATTATCCAGCGCTCGACTTACGAGATAAACGAAGGCTGGAAGGTTGCCAAGGAAAGCATGCGTTTTACTTGCTGATGCCTCGCCGAGTAGATGCACGTGGTAGACGTGTTTGTCCCCTGGTCTGCGTACTGTTTTAGTGACTGCTAACTAGGATGGTAAATTTTTATACGGGATGTACCCTGTTTTTTATTATCATTTATCCCTTGATCAGTAAAACATTTTTTATGCTGTTTTTATCCTGTGTGCGACCAGCCGAAGTGTTTTCCCCATGAACCAATTTACAGTCATTGTTTCCCTTCATACGTGCGTGTAGTCCCCCAATTTCAAACCCCTTCCCGTCTTCACATTGGCAGCTTTGAATCTTCCCCAAACTCGTAGGCCTACAGTCAAGTTTTACGTCCCTTACGACCGGGCTTTATTTTCTTAGTGTTTCTGCGATCCGATCACAAAATTCGGCGCATTGGCATCTGTTTTGTCTCAAGTGCAACCGTCACGATATCGTATCGGTATAGTTTTGCTCAAGGTGAAACCTTGGTTTGCCGCTATCTCTATCCCTATACTATTATTATATCTATCACGATATCGTATCGGTATAGTTCGCTCAAGGTGAAGCCTTGTTTGCCGCATTTCTATCCCCCGGTGTGTTCCCCCGATGTCGACAGTCAACATCAGCTGGCTAGATGGCTCCGCCCACGCGCTCTCGCTGTCAACCTTCAGTACAATCGTATAGCTCTCTCTCTTGCCCCCATACTTTGAAAAGCTTCGATGTGCTTTCAATGATACCGAATGTCCGAACTAATACGTTCAAAGGAAGTTTTAACAAACTTGCATTTTTTTTAAATTTGGATTTTGGATTTTTGTCTAATTTGAATTTGCATATTTCAAAATGGCTTCTTTCTTTCTTTCTTTTTATTGCATAATGGCGACCCCTCGCACAATATGTGTCCGGGGTATATTACAGGTCACAGGTCTTAAAACTAAGTTATACATATATTATACTATCTCACAAGGCAGTATAAAACTAACATCATAAAATCCCTTAATAAATAGGCTACATTAAATATGAGCATGAGAATGATGTATAAAATAAATATATATATTAAAAACAATGAAGGACATAGGCCTTGTATATTGTCGAAGTCAGTACATGTCACTCGATTTCAATTCGACCTTCTTTAAAAGCTACAATTGAATAAAATGCATTTTGCACCAGGTAGGTATATATTTTTTGTGTGAGCTGTTTTGTGTTATCTATCTGTTTTATATTGTTTGGTAAACTGTTGAAAAGAGTTATCCCCGCTATATGTGAGCCTTTTTGGCATCTCGTGTTGCTGTGGGGTATATGTATGTAAATTACCTTTTTGCCTCGTATTATGTTGGTGAATATTTTCATTTGTTGTTATATTTTTACCATTTTTGTTTACAATATTATGTTTAAGGAGCTCATATACATAGATGCACGGTACAGTAAGTATTTTCATTTTTTTAAATGTTTGTATACATGATTGTCTATATGAAAGGCCTCCCAGGATGCGAACTGCTCTTTTTTGTAGTTTAAATATTTCATTAATGTGTGTGTGCTACCCCATACTTTGTATTCCCATACCTAAAACTAATGATTCGAAATATGCATGGTAAGCAATTTTTGCTGTTTGAACACCCGTGGCATCTCTTATCACTCTTCAGTGCCAAAAGCATGCAGAGCTCAATTTTGGGGGTCAGTTTATTTAACTGTGCTTCCCAATTAAATTTTCATCTTACTGTAACCAAGGAAAACCCGTGCTTTGTGAGTCCTGCTATTTTGAAATTTTTATCACCAATCTCTAGTTCTGGGGGTTTGTCAATTTGTTCTGTGTAATAGATGGAACGGATAAAATTGTTTTTGATATATTCATCCTAGTTTATTTGTTGGTAAGCCAAATGTTGGATTAAATTTGCTGCAAGTTTGGAATCCCATAACTAGTTTACAAAAAACACTTTGCATGATAAGAGCCCCCCCCCCCCCAGTGATATTGTCAGCAAAAAGGATCACTTTGATATGTTCCATTAATTTTGGAGATCATTTACTATTATAATAAAAAAATGGAGGGATAGGGATTTAGTACTTGCCTTGAGGCACTCCTGCTTCAGTTTCTACCCAATCTGAATAGATTCTGAACAATTCCTTTTCCGTCTCATGCCTAATTTTAGTTTTTTGTTTACGCTTGGTTAAATATGATTTGAACCCATTTAGTGCATTATCCGAATGACATACATTTCTAATTTTTTAATATAGTCTCGTGATGAACACAGTCAAATGCCTTGCTTAGATCGCCCCCCCAAAATATGCCAAGGGCATACTCCCCTTTATCCATGGCTTGAGAGCTAGTTTTCTAGTTCTACTAGTTGCTGTGATTGTCAGATTTATTTTTTTGAAACCATGTTGGGACGATTTGACAGTATTTTGTTATTTTCTAAGAAGCAACTAATCTAATTTTTATATTGTTTCTAGAATTTTTTGATAATATTGGTAATATTGAGATGGGCCTTATAATTGTTGATATTATTAAGATCATCTTTTTTGTTGTATGGGTGTGACAACGGAGGTTTCATTTTATTGAAATGTTCTGGTTGTTAGGGAGTGATTAAATAGTGGACTAAGGGCATTTTATTATATGTACTAACTTTTTTTATTACTATTGTAGGGATTCATCCACCCAAACTGATTGACGTGTTTTTTAAGCTTGGACAATGTCGACTATTTCTTTTTCAGTTACTTGAGCAAATGTCATAGAGTTTTTTATTGGTTCTTGATGTAGTTGTTATTATCTCAATAGGGTCGTTTAGGGTAAACTAATGTTGTTGGTTCTGTTCCACCTATACCACATTTTAATGCAATTTTAAAAAAAACAGGTTCAAAAGCATCTGTACTCCTTGGGGTTTCTACCCTATTTACCGGTTTGTCTGGAATAAATTTTATAGTATTCAATCAATATTATACGGTACGCGGGCAGGGGGTACGGTAGGTGGGCAAAAAAAAAATAGATATTGTACCGGCAAGAATCTTTCTTTAATCACTGATCAATGCAAGAAAAGAAGAAAGAAAACTTGAAAACGCAAAGGTTTTGATAGATGATTGAGCAAGTCATATGTTGAGTAGGGGGCCCTACACGGTTAACATTTCCCTTTCCTCCCAATCATCATAGGCTAGAGTGGTATATTATGGCCGTACAGTGAGCACCCTTATACCAACTAAAACTCTAAAACTAAAGTCTAAACCCTATAATTTATACCTTACATAGGTTTAGCTATCAACATTTTAATGCGAATTGTTCCCGGGTACTCGATATAGATAGGGCGCGCTTATATAGCGCGTTGACGGATGCTCACGCTCTCTTTTAGTTTATCGAGAAGATTCTCTAAGGTTTATATTGAGTTGAGACTCTGACATGCAGGGTTTATGATAGACGTAGTCTCACTTCTTACCCAACCAAACCCAATGTGACAGATAGCGGGTGACCTATGTAGGAGTGAGGTGTCCACACGCGTTTTCTCGCTTACAATCCAGTGTGTGCTGTTCACTTTGCCGACAAAAGTACCAGACATTGCAATGCGATTGCTGGGTGTGGGGGGGGAGGGGGCGATGTGGTTAGCGACAAAGTGAATCAAGGTCAAGCAAACACATTTTAGTTTCAGAAGTTTTAGTATTATTTTGTGTTGAAGTTCAAAACCCGTTCGGCCAAAAAATCGCTGGCCATTGAAAGTGCGGATTGTTGATATGCTTACTTCATCCCTTTTTACCAATATTTTCTCCAGAAATATTTTGGTACTCAAACAAATAATGTGTGGCATGTAAAACAGGAACACCCCACCTCACAAGACACCAAAAATTTTGAGCCCAAGCATTCATTAAAATATAAAAATTAGAATCAAGTAAATGTATACTTTTTTACTGATACCACTGTAAAAAAATCAATCCTAAGGTCATTTCCCCCCTTCCCCAAATCAGCTAGAGATTCTGGCCCTGCACTAAAAAGGGAAATAATAGGGTTTATATATTGAACATTTGGATTATCACCTAAAAAAATAAGGGATTGCCAGTTTTAATTGCAACCTATTATTTATTTATTTTTTTATTTTTTTATTTTTTTTTTTTAACGTCTATCCTTTTTAAAAAAATGATTTACAAAGGAGGGCAAAATAAAAAAAATTAAAAACATAGTGCGAAAAACAAAAAATTCATTTGTAAAAAATTTGAAAAAGTACATTACAACAACAAGCTTTTAAAACCAAAAATTTTTGGGAACAAATTGAGATATTTATGCATTTAATAATGAAAAAATAAAAAAGGGAGAAGAAAGAAAGGAAAAAAAAAGAAAAGAAAAAAAAAAAAAAAAAAAAAAAAAAAAAAAAAAAACATTAAAAAAGAAAAACGAAAAGAAAAAATGTTTTTAGACGATCCCATCAAAAAAATAGGTTTGCCAAAAATAAGGAACACAAAACAGGAGTAAATCAAAAATTTCGCGGGAAGAAACCACCGAACGCGAAATCTTTATTTTTGGGTTTAATCTTTATTTTTTTGTTCAAATCTTGACTCATATATATAGATATATATCAGATATTATAAATTATTTAAAAATTTCATGTCAAACTATCAACAGCAATGATACAGTACACCTAATCAAGTTGCAAGCTCCATCAGTGGGCGGCACAGACAATCTAGGCAGAAAATATAGTTGAAATCATTGTTTATATCATAATCAAAGCAATAATGAACAAACAAAGATAAACAGCAAATCATTATAAGAGCTTATAAGGTAAATTAACTTACTGACAAACACACAGGGAAACAATAACTTTACAAATAGAATAGTAAAAATCAATTTTTGCTGCTTGATTTCATGTATCATTGCTTCAATTTTCTTTTAAAATTGTACAAGTTCCTAGATCCGTAAACTGGCTTCTAATATCATAAGAAATATTGTTTAAGAGATTTGTTTTTAGTTATTTGGAGAAAGGGGCATAGTGTCAACCGTAGGGCATTACTCATAACACATGATTTTTAGAAACTTTTGTTTGTTTTTGTAGTAGGTAGTATAGTAGCTAGTTTTTTTCAGTGGCGTATCCGAGGGGGGGTGGTTTTGGGGTTGGAAGCCTCCCCCCCCATGGCCTACACACAACGATTTTGTGGGTATTTTTTATGTTTTATTTATTGTGTGTGAAGATAAATGTTAAAATTAGGACTTGTTGGGAATGTACACAATTTTTCATAAAAAACAGTTGTTGTGTGTCTATGTTTTTATAAACTCTAAAGTCGATGAGGAGGTCAAAGTTTTCAAAATATTGTCCAATTTATGCAATTTTTTTAAATCCCATATTATATACATATTTCGAAAATCGACATCACACAAGTCCTATTAAATTTATCGGGGGGGTGAAAAGAGTAAAAAAAAAATTTGCCGATATGACAGTTGTGGGCATCGAGTTCCAACTGAATGCGGGGACACTGCATCGCGCCGATATTATTAGCTCCTCCTGGTTGCAGTCCCTAAGATATATATATTGAATTGTCCATTCTAGTGTAGGCCCTAGTATGCCTATTATGCTTTAGATTTTGTGGAAAAAAATAAATTTTTTGGGGTAATACTATAGCCCCTTAAAAGCATTGGGAGCATATTGTTTTCACCACCTCTGCGTGAAGTTGGTCCCGATGTACAGTAAACCTAGTCGTGGCCTAGAACCTACCCTATTACTAGATCTCACTTGTATTGAGAAGAGTTAAATTCTATATTACTGTTGTTGGTAATAACTCGGAGGAGTAAATGTATAAACACACCCTGTTGTTCCTGGTCTCCAAGCCGACGTTCAAGATGGCGCCTGTGGACGATGCACCGTCCTCCAAAAAGTCCAACCGAGTTATCAGCAGACTGAGAGAGAATGGACCTCGGAACTTGTTGAGTCATTCAGCGCAACTCAGCATCTTTCATGAGACGGAATTCTGTTACCCGTGAGTTTGTAAAAAACCTGCACTGGTGATCCTTGTTCTAGATTTATTGTTCAGCTAATATTAAATACAGTCCCCGTAATTAAATAGGCCTATATTTGAAGATCTTATATTGCATCTTAGTCTAGGGAAGTAGTCTAGTGATAAGTCATCTGCACTGTGAATCGGGAGACCCTGGTTCAATCCCCAGCTGAGGTTGATTTACAAATTTCTGCTTTGTATTAACCGGTGAACGTACACTATACAATGTAATTGAATGTCCTATATTTAGCTGGGGGCAATTTTGAAGCAAACCATGTTGGGGTATATAATTTAACTCAGGAGACTGCATATTTGTCCTAAATTGCTGAATATAGTAATGTTCTCGATGTTTCCATCAAATTCAGGTTTCCGCCGTCCGCAGGTGACTCATACGATTCGTAGTGGCGCTGGGTTAATATGCCTACTCTCCTAGGCCATTTAATAAGTGTTTGTGCTAAGAATAAATTACATTCACCTACTCACAGAGGTGGCCTACAAAGATTTCGACACAGGGGAACAACAATATTTGTGCTGAAATCATTGGGTTTTTGGCTAATGTGACTTCAATCTTGATACTACAGCAACCTGTCAGCTGGTGAAAGTGGTGACATTAAAAAATATACTAGGAAACGACTCAGTTGGACGCGTGATAAGTGAGCTTGTTCTATAGCTAGACCTCCACATTGCCTTTTTTTTAAATTAAAAATTTGGGGGCGACGTTCGCGTCCACAGGCCATGTTTCCAATATTATTTATTATTGCCAAGTATTTGGGTAACCCGTGTGTAAACCTTTACTTTGTGGATACATCCACCGCCAGCTAGAGGACCTTGACTCCTTGGGAAAGTTTTAAACTCTTGGTGACAAATAATCACTACTTCCCTCGAAAGTTTTTGATTACGTTCTAGGTGGCAGGCATAGAACTTTGCCCGTCTTTTCCGTTGCCATGGCAACGTTACTTTTGTTATAAATGTAATTTCATTTACACTACTTTATCGGATCACAAGAAAAATTTACATATTCGTGACCGGACGGACATTCTATCTAAATGATTGGCCACCTCAGATTTGTGGCGCCGTTTAGTTTGAAAAAAAAACTTTCGAGTAACTTTAATGTAACTTTTTTAACCTTTTGAACGATTTTGCACAAAACTAATGGCATTCAACCGAGAACAAAGCTTGCGGATGGTCAAAAATTTCAACTCATCGAGCCTCCCGTTCTGAACGTTTTGGCGAGACATACAAAAAAAAACAAAAAAAAAAAAGAAAAAAAAAAAACAAAGCTAGTGACTTAATTTTTTCCGCAGAAGTCAAATGGAAACTGCTCGCTTATTACTCTTCGCACGCTGAGTAATAAAGACCACTAGTCCAGTCCAAAACGGACTTGTCTAGGCTCCTCATCTATTTGTGTCTATGCAACCTAACCTAACATTTTTTAAGGTAGCTGTCGTACCGTCTGTACGACCTGAAATTTTCGTGAATGAACTTTTTTTCACTAATTGGTGCTTAATATGACTGTGCTCGATTGGAGAAGGGTTGACAGGTGGGAAAGCAAAGAGAAACCTAATCCCAGCCTGAAGGGCTGTGGGCGACAAAACTTTTCACCTGCTTGATGACAATTGCAGCTTAATTTAAAAGTTGTTACCTTATGGCTTTATCCACAACGCATTTCGTCCTCTGGTACTCATCAGGCAGATGTGGCCACTAAAAATCAGCTACTACATGCAAACAACTCACAGAACACATAACAAAACCTGTGTAGGACCACGGCAAGAAGCAAATTCTGCATGCATGTTGTCGTCATTCAGCAGGTTACTTCCACACCCTTCATACTGGTTGCATCAAAACCGTCATCATACAAACAGTACGGGTGCTTCCCTTCGCAACTCTAGTCCTCGAACAAACATCCATGACTCAATTAATTAGCTGCAGTTGTCATCAGCAGGTTAAAAGTTTTTGTTTGCTCCCAGCCCTTCAGCTGGAATTTATGTTCTCTTTGCTTCCCAAGCCTGTCACCCAATCTAACTAGACGATAGGCATTTTTTTCACACTAGAACCTAAATTATGACTGTTTTTATTATAGTAGCAAAAATAAGGTAATAATTACATTTTTCTGGCTAAATTTGAGTCCAAATCGGGAACTTTTCTCATTTCTGTAAGTTTTAACTCCAAATATGCAATTTATTTGACAATTGACATAGAAATCAACATTTCTGTTAATTACGATATAGTTGGCACCATGACAGTTGGAAATATTATTTATCCGAACATGCCTAGCTAAATTCAATAGTTAACTTTATTAGGCCTAAATATTTGTTTATGTCAATACTTGTTAAATTTGCTGAAGAGTAGTGATTGCAGTGCTATTTTTATGATGAAATGAATGCTTACCTTGAGTTTTTATAACTGAAATTGAAGATTTTTTTTTATAGACGAAATTAGAACTTTTTATTTTGCTATTTCTCAGGGTCCTTATACCTTATCAACTTAACAATTATTGTTATTTTATCCTTGATGCAACCCTACCGAGTGACTGTATTGCACATTTCCAGGGATGAGAATAACCTGTACGAACGTCAAGGAGGCTCCTCGAGAACCTTCCACACGTATGTCGCAGTCTCACGTGTGATTCTTCACGTCTCAACATCGTCCATATTCATCCCCCTAACGCTTTTATCGTATTGATGTTCGTAAGTCAATTCTTGGAACAGTTGAATCTATTCCTATCCCTCTATCCTCCCCTTGTAATATGTATCCTGCATGTTAGTTTAGCTACGGTGCTCGACCACTTCTTACTCTTTAATTTGTTAACGTAATATTATCTATAAGTCTGTTCACTTCCTTATTTCTTGCAGTCTCTAAGTTATCTGACCGGCTGTTGTCAGTGAGTGAAGTAATGATATTGTTAGTAGTGGGTAATGAAGAAGCACAGCATGTTTCCTAGCAATGTTCGCATGTTCCCCGCATGTGACTAGCTTACACCACAGTTCACCTTCCTGCATTTATTCAGTAAGATAGACCTAGTGAAAATAAAATAACGTAAATGTTAGGAATCGCGGTCCGATTTAAAAATCAATACGATAATAGTTTGACTGAATTGCTAGCTCTAATAAGTGGCATGGGAACCAACTTTAAGCTTAATGGCGGCAAGTTCAATGTTGCCGAGCTTGCTTTTCTTTGGAGTGAACTGTGTAGTGAGACCCTAGTTGGCCCCTGGTAGTGGGTGTGGCGTATGTCAGTATGGTACATGATACTTAATCCTCAGCTGCTCTTATTGAATCTCCTTGTCCCGAGTAAAACAACATAGGAAATAAAAAAAGCGAGAATCCCATTCGCGCTACGAAACATCCCGTCAATATTATAATTTCTCTCCTTATATCGGGTCTCGATAAGTATAACCTGTGAAATAATAAGATGATATTGATAATAAATAATATCAGACCCTTGATCAGCATGAAGTCGGCTGGTGGAGGTTCCCCCAAAGTCTTGGGCCCCCGGGTCTATTGCAGTCACTATCAATGCCGGAACGCTCACCCATAATTCTGTCTTCTTTTATCTCTTTACTTTCTTCTTCATTATTTGAAGGTTTTTCTCACCAGTTCTTGCCATATTTTCCTCTATGTTTCCACATTCTGCCTGTTGAACCTTTACCAAGCTGTGTTCTGTTCTTTCTTACCTCTCCCCCACCTCAGTCTGGGTCTCCCTCGTCTTCCCCTCATAAAATCCCCTGCTCCTGTTCACCGTCCTCCTTCACCTCATCATGTGTCCCAACCACCGCTACCATTTTTGACTTTTGAAGCCATTCTTGAAGTTTTTCCTTAACTACGTACTCCTCTTGTGCATACCATAGGCGTATTGTTAAATGCAGTACTTGATACACTCACCAGGGCTAAAAATATACCATGCCCTGAGATGCCCTGGGCATGTAACAAAGTGTCAGCAAAGTAATTTATTTTCCCACATGCCGTCTGGGGATCTCTCCACTATTGCCACGCACTTCGCTCTCGAACACAAGATAAGCCTGGGAAAAAAGATAAGCCCACTTGTCCGCGTAATACAGTCCCTTCTTCGTGTTACAGATTTCGTTATATGTTGAAACATAATAGCCTACATACACAGGAATACAGTTGCAATTCTTTATCCGGTCAACTGATTTGGATCAACGCGCACCTTGTTCGCAGCATGATATTGCTCTCTATCAGCCCACCTCCTCATCTCCCCCCCCTCTCCTCTCTCTCCCTCACACCTCGTAGGTGTAGGCGTACAGAATCGTAAAGCTGATAAAACGCGCGAGCGCGGCTGGTTAAAACATATCCCCAGCAGAGCGCGGATGGAGACTAATGGTATTTCTAAGGTATGGGGAAGTACACACTTTTAAAATCGATTTTTTTTTTATGTACGTAATAGCGTGGAAACTAAATTAGATTTAGAATCGTTTTACAAGAAAGTTTTATAGGCCCTGCTGGTTACCATTCATATAAAAACCAGTGTTAAATTCATCGTGTTGGGCCGAGAAGCGGCTATAAATGGGAACGTTCGAGCAGGATTTTTTACTTATTCCTGTAAAATTATCTCAGCATGTCCGCCGGGCATGGCTATTTAATAATTTTTTTTGAGCCCTGCTCACTCACAGCTTGTAGATGCAGCGACACTGTAGAAATAACTACCAGCCTTAGAGCCTGGTTGTTGGGGTTACTCGATTGCTCGTCTTTTGTTCCATGTTGTTTTCTCGGTGCACCCCAGCCTTCTATTTCCCTGTTATTGGATGGATCACAAATCATGACAATAGATCTCAATCTACACTCTACATCCACCCTTAAGTCTTTATTTCCCTAATCAGTGTCTTTATAGATGTACTGTACACACCTCTTTAGTCAGGATTGGTGAACCTTTTTAGTGACGTGGTGGCCAAAAAATAAGTGTAAGCTCACACTTGATCCGCGTGCCCAAATGTAAACTCTAACTAATGTGACTTCTGTTGTTTTTTTGTCGCCATTTTTCTCAATCCTTTGTACATAGTTAGTAGGCTTGAGGTGATGCACTCTGAACCTTACCAGTCAGTTTTGGTCGATTTCGCAAATCAACCTTCTGACATAAATTCATATACTGAAAACTAGTTGCTCACATGCATACACGAGGCAACATTGCCATTAAAGGCCATTGCCAGTCCTTCATGCATCTAATGCATCTGGAATAGATTCCCACGCTTTCAAACAACATTTTCAGGCACTTTGCCACTTCTCTAGTTGCTTCAAGTCCGTCTAGTTTCAATGATCCTCTAAAACTGTCTTAGTTCAGTAAACTTGTTTTCCAAATGGTACTACTTTGGAAAATCTGCAGTCTCTAATTCAAATTCTTCCATTTTCAACCACAACAAAAATGTAAGATGTAAATCTTGAAAGTCAATCGTATCAGGGTTCTTGTGAATAAACCGTTTTTCTCCAGCTCTCGGAAGGTAGTGAATCAGGCCTTCATATTTTGTTGGGCAAATGTTAATATTGTACCAGAAGTGTACAATCAATGCATCCCTTTGAAATCTTTCAACATATTTTGCTGTTTCCCAAGGTTTTTTAAGTTTGGAAAATATTCAGCTTGCCAGATTCAATATCACGTTTGCGTATATGTTAAGCCGTTTTTCGAAATGCGTTGTGAATGTCCAATTGTGTGTCACTAGGTCATCCCTTAACCCTTGGAAGTTTTTACATTCATTGAAATTTTGCAGACATCAGGTAAAACATTAATTTGCATAACCATTTCATGTCAGTAAGTTCGGAGTAATTTTGCTTTTTTTAATCTAAATCGGGCTTGATTTCGTCTTAAACATTTCAACAAAACGTTCGAGAAATTTTCACGCGCTTCCGCGTTAGGAGCACTTTCAATGCACAAAAAATACTAAGATTGGGGATTGTTTTGGAAATAATTGAGATCATAATGTTTTATTAATTTCACTTACAATTTGTGTGCGTGCCCACTGATCTCCTGCATGCCATTTTTGGGCACGCGTCAAAGTTCGCCATCCCTGCTTTACGTTGTTCCAATTTGAAGTGAATTTCTTGATTGTTTCACATATTGTTAGGTTGATTAAGTAATATTAATATTAACATTGTCACCTCGTTAACTCTAGTTTTTAAGCGGTGAAAGAACTACCCAAGTGGTTAGAATGGCTGACTCAATGTCATACATGGCTTTCATTTTCATCGTTGGCACTAGTAGCACTTGAATGAGTGAAAATAAGTTAGTTACTTATTTTGTATCCTCCATGAACTTGTGAGTGATGTGCGCAGACTTTGTGCCTGAAACTTATTCACATAAACAGCATCTGTGTGTGTAGGTCTACACTGTACAGAAGGTATTTTTCAAAAGATTTTAAGTTGACTCAGTTGAGGTCCATCAATCTCGTACTATGTTGAGACGTTTGTCCCTTTGAATATATTTTATATAATCCGTACGCATCTAACCAAAAATCAAATTGTAGATCTAGGCCTATAGTGGTAGAATTTACTTATTTCTAAATACGTACTTTATTAAAATATAGGCATAACCTTACTTAATTGCTGTTTATTTATCTAAAATTTTTCATTTATAAAGTACTTAACGTCAAAGTCCACAACGTCTAGTTTTGGTACAGTATCTGCCAATCAACCAGTAACATACTGTAATTTTATCCGATTGCAAGCCTACCTTTTTCGACACATTTTTGTAGTTCATGGGCACCACCCGGCTTTGGAATTCGATACAAACTTATGATTATTTAACGCTACACTTTTTGTCAGATGAAGTTTTAATCAGGGGTCGTCTTTGCATTCGGTGTCAGCTTTTGCGATCAAGCAAATCGGTATTCAACACCCAATAAAATATTAACTAGTGATGGGTTAATACCTATTACAACAACTAGATTTTGCTGATTATCTAACCTAAGTTGTACAAGGCTTTTTATACAAATCTCATTAAGTGTGCATAATAAACTTTGTCTTGCTCAAATATCTCAACATTGTGCAGCGTTAAGATTTTTTTAATGTCTGGTTTTTTTTTCTTATTTCTAAAGTAAACTGCAACATAATGGCAATTAATTAATTAACTTTAATTACTTTTAAACACAAACTGCTGAGTGCATGACAATTAATTTATCAGCTTTATCTGAGGGTGGTTTTGTTCTTAAATGTTACAACATGTGGTGAGCCCAAACTATGACGTCCTTGCCGTTCGGCGCTAGAATGCATAGTATAACGGTAATACTTTATACTACCTCAGTAGAGAACTCGTTCATTTATTTGTATTCAAGGTGCATAGTAACATGCATTAGGTAGCTACATTATTCATTGAAAATATGTAGCCCTACTTTTGATTTGATTAAAATTGCAGTTGAGTTTTAATTAATTTCATCTGTTTAGTACACACAGGTAGGGATGTAAAGCTCGGAAAAAAAAATCGGACCGATTGGTTTGGAAAAAAAAAACTCGGGCCTGTGTTTTTTTTTGTTTTTTTTTCTTGTGAGGTGGCGGAAAAAAAGCTTTTTTGTTTTTTTTGGGAAATTTTCAAGTTATTTATTTTTCTTCAAATTAAATTTAAAAAAACATTATTTGAATGAAACATATGCCTTTTAGGGCACAATAGACAATAATAATAATAATAATAGAATAGATTAATACCTGGGCTCATACTAGATATTTGATCCACTTGAGTGATGATTTGCTTTATGTAGTTATGATTATGAATAATATGATGCCTTAGCCTGACTCAGGCAGCCTGAAGCTGGATTAGAACGTTCATGTTTCGTTAAAGATCCATTGAATTTAAGGACAACACAATCAAAATGTGCAATGATAATAAAGACAATACCTCCTTCACCATGACCATATTTGTCCTTGAATTCAATGAATTTTGAACAAAACATTGAACCATCTAATTCAGTTGTCCTAATGTAGTGTTTTACATGCACATAACGTGTTGCAACCCATCTAAAATGTAATTGAATAATTGTAAACATCAAATCAAATCTTTAGGCTAGGTTTACTTAACCTAGAGCGTGGTCCCAATTCAACGATACCTCACAGATAACTTAACATTAAAATGTCTAGCATTTGGTTAGTAGCGCTAGCGATACATACACTCAGTAGATGTATTGTTATTATTTACTACAATTTCAGAAATTAAAAAAAAAGGGTTCCGAAATCCCCTTTGGGGCGTACTTTTTTAATTTTAATTGTAGTAAATAATTACTTTAAAATGTAGAAAAAAAGTTAGTCTGTATCCGTGATGTTACTGTGTCAGAGTCCGATGCACTTCCATCATCACTTTCACGTAAACCATGGCCACTAGTGGAAAAAGTGGTTGTACATACACAATTAAACTTTTTTAAGTTTAAATAACATTAAATAAACAATATTAAGAGAAGCTTAATAATAATCACAACTGGCACTAAAGCCTCTAGGTAGGGAGGTCCTAGGTTCATAGTTTTCCCCTATTATGATTTATGAAATGTTACTAAATTAACTTAAGACCTAATGAAAAATATAAAAAATTAAATTTATGAAAATTCATACCATAGGGAGACAAAAATCAAATTTTCCCAAATTTCGTTTTTTTCGGAAAAAAACACGGAAATTTTACGGGTTTTTTCCAAGCTCTCAAAATTTCCGGAAAATTTGCATCCCTACACACGGGGTCCACATTTGGACTAGTGGTCAGTCTTGGGATCTTTATGACTTTGAATTGGGATTCTTGTTGTCAAAATATTGTTTTACTTTATTGGATGACGTAGCGAGCGAAGCGAAGACTTCAATTCACTGACCCCAAAAAATTAGCTCGGGTGTTTTTTTTTTGTTTTTGTATTTTTGTCTGTTTTCGCTCTTCTACGGGCAACGGCATATGCGATCTTCATGAAATTTGACAGGCCTTCGAAATCTCTGAAACTTAACTTGCTACGTTTTGGGTACAATCGAAGAAATATTTCTCATGAATATCGTACTTTTACGATTTTTTTCGATTTTTTTGGCGATATTTTGAAACCATTGGGCAATTTGCCCAAACGGGTAGGGTACACGTTCATATTACACATGGACATAAGTTATGTGATTAGTACATTTAAAAGAAAATTAAAAAAAGTTAGCCAGAAATTTAGAAATAAGCTTTTAATATAATTTTTTGATTTTTTGTGCGATATTTTCGTGCCATTTGGGCCAATTCTGACCGAACGGGTGGGGCTACAACGTTCATATTATACATGGACATTAAGGTTATGGTGATGTAGTACCTTTTGAAAGAAAAAGTTGAAAAAATTAGCCAGAATCCATAGAAATAAAGCTTTTAATATAAGTTTTTTACGGTAAATAATACCAATTGAAAAGAAACAATAGAAACTTGACAACAATCACCTACAATGCGTAGGCAACAAAACAAAGCACTTACAAAAGTAAAGATATCTCACGCAAAACTAAAAACTATAAAAAGCTCATCCATCAACGCGGCGGGACTTAAGCGTTTTCCTAGTAATTTACATGTAAGTCGTTGACGATGCCATCGATTAAAGTCAGTATTAGAAAACTTTTATCAATTTGAGTCACAAATAAAAATAGGCATGCAAATCGAAAGAGGCTACTATACGTATTCTTGCCGTGCTGATGTCAAATCCTCACGAAGGTATACACTGTACAGTAAAACAACCCTGCGTTAATTCAAGAACTCGTTTTATACAAAGATACTGTTGGAAGTTCCTACGAGAAAGCCTTTGGTATAAGCCTAATGAACTTTATATTTCTAAAAGGTAGATGATCACAAGTAAACGTTTTAGTTACAGTACTCTACCTGACAAATGCTGTTTATTTCAATACTAGTTTTTAATCAATCACATATTCCGAGTTGATGGCATAAGTTATCCCCCTAACCATGGGCCAATTGCCAAATCACATTTTACTTTAAAACATTTTTTTTTATAATTCTGGTTACCAGTAATCCTAGATTTATGACACAGTGATTTGCAGAAAAAAAAATGGCCTGGTTTTTTGTGTTGTTCTCTAAGGCGATAGCTATATTGATTATGTATCATGTGACCCTCACTCGGCATACTTGCAATCACAATAGGTCTGTTCAATTTGGGCTACAACATAAACCTTCAATTTTAGGTACCGATAAAGGGCCTTTTGTATAACCTTTGGTATAGGAGATAGAAGGCCCTATATTAGGATAGTCATAGTGTTCCTCAGGTAAACCGCTTGAAAAGTTGAAACTGATTTCGTTTCTGGGGGCAAAACCGATTCCATCTGGTAATCCTAAGTCCTATACCGGTACAACAGTTGTTGCGTTACAATATGTTATGTTGCGTTTAACTGTCATTTGTAACTTCTTAATTCTTAATCAATGAATAGTAATTTCAAATGACTATCATGAAATCAAAACATACTAGAGATATCAAACAAAAACAAAAGATTTTTAAAAATTTAAAACTTTCTGACATAATATGTAATCATGATTGTGTCACTTTTAAATTAGTAAAAGGTCAATTTAGAAGTACGTTGTACACGTAGGTTGCGTGCTTGCTTCTTGTACCTGAATGCTTGTTTGGTCCTTTGTCTTCTCCCCACTTCTCAATGCAGGAGGTCGCCGGGGTTCAATTCCTGGTTCCAGCAAGTTTTTAAACTGTAAGAGGTGACTTTTGGAGCCCAACATCAAAGCATTGAAAAACCATGTCATCCACAGTAATTAACGTCCACTCTGGAAACCACTACCAAGTAACTTGCAATTAGAGTGAGGTTTGGCTCTATGTACACATTTGGTTTTAATTTATTTACTAGACCTTACTAAACCTGTTGTTATAATAGTTTATATAACACTATGCATCTCTGTTGGGACGGTTTTGCCAAAAACAACCAATCTCAAAATTAAACTTTAATTTGAAAAGAGATCCATTTTTTTCAAAAAAGCAGTGTTGGTGCAGTTTTTGTAACTGAATAGAATGAAACGTTTAAATAAACTCTGAAATAGTTTTGGAGGTTCCGATAATGAATTCCAGCATGGAACCTAGTTTCATCAAACATACCCGGGGGCGGTATTCTTTTTTTTGAATTGCTGTGAAGAGTAGAAACATTCTTTAACCGCTAGAGACCCAAGACCGGACCTAATGGCATATTTTGCCAATGTGGGCATTTCAGAAGAAGATGGTCGGTCATGCATTACCCTAATATACAGAAGCATGACTTTTTATTTTTGGCCTAATTGAAATAAAGTAGACTCAGTGATAGAGGTTGAGGGGCCCCCCTTTTAACTCCTCGCTTTTGCAAAAGGTCAAAACTTTATCACAGTATTTTTGAGAGTTTGGTAATCTTCAAATTTCCCTTACTAATTACACACTCTACATTTGTTGTTTTTTTACAAAGCAAAAAGGCATCAGTTTCTGTCAAGGTTTCTAAAACCTAGAAGGTTGACTTGATATACTTGGGCTTCTACCCTACATAACTTTAGTTGTCCCTGAAAAAAGTGTGTATAGTTTTACATTGCTTAAACAAAACAGCAAATTCGATAAAAATGGTAAACTCGTCAAATTGGTTGCCAAATTAATTTAGTACATTGCTTATATACCAAACTGCTTAAAAAAATTTACTGTAACCTGTGTTCCTATGCAACAATTCAATAATTAATTTAATCTGCAAAGCCATATGTTTGTAGCCATCAACCAAATTATGTAGAACTTTGTTTGCTTTCTACTTACACGTACTAGAAACTGAACAGGACCATCGTTGTGGTCGACAGTTGTGAGAACTTTATACATTGCGACTCCTCAGAAAACCAGGCTTCTTAAGGTGGTAGGACCCACACCCCTGCAGATTAACAGCTTTTTAGTGATATCTTGAAAACGCTGCAAAATATCGAAAACCTGATTGCAACAGTAACGTGGTTTGGTTAGAATTATAACTACTGCAAGAAAGAAGTGTTCAAATATAACAATCAGAGTTTGTATTTTGATTATATGCATAAATTAATTAATTAAATTTTAATTAAAAACATTACTTACCATAACATTTACAATCTTTTTTTCATGCAGGCTATAGTTCTCTCAAAACCACAGAACCATAATGTTAGGCCAAGGGGTCTGTTTGCTTTAAACACGAGCAATATTGACTCATTGGCAACCCTTAAACTCTTCTGTGCTTGCCATGACCCTGGGAGGGGGGTGGGGGGCGGGGGGGGGCAGATCACCTTTGTAAATAAGTTTTTTTAACTGAATATGATAAGACGTTATAAAAATAAATAATATCTCTTGGGGTTTGGGGTTTTTCTTCTTTTAACTTAGCTTCAGAACCTTTGTGAAAACCCTGGTGAATTTATTTAAATTTAAAATCTTGGGGGCAAGTTTTTGTTAGCTGTTGAAGCACATTCTCCAGTGACCTGTTATCATCTTCCTAATATAAAAATGGCATGTTGGGAAAGCAAATTGGATATTAATGTCCCCCACAACTGAAAAACAGTTCTCCGAAGACTGAGTGGGGAGTGGGTAGACTACAAATTAATTTGTTTTTTTTGTATGCAATCCTAGTTTAATTTGTAAATCAACCTGTATATATATCTGAATGGGTAGACCGTGAACTAAATAAATAAATGAAGTTTCCAAGAATTGAGGAAGTATACTGTTTATTTTACAAGCACAGAAGTACTTTAAGGGTTTCCAATATTTAATAAAACTAGGAGCAATGATGGCCACTAAAAAAAACCCCAGGAGAAGACCATAGTGTATTTTGTTTCTCTAGGCTGATTTTCGTCCTGCATAGTGGTGTTGCTATTTTCCCTCTTTTGCTGCTTTTTTTGCTACACTTTAAACAGAGTGTTGGAGTCTTCCGTACACGGACGGGACTGATGGTGGAATTTGTGTGAACACTACCCATTTGAAGTTTGCTAGTTCTTGAACATACGGTTAGGGTTCAAACCTGTTTTGGGGACCAGTCCATTGTTTGAGAACTATCAACTGATATGGAAGGTGGTGTGCACTTCAATCAAAGTTTTGCCGTCAATTCCGTCTCTGCTTTGGGGAGAACACTCCATTTAAGTGAAAATTATTTTGTGGGGGATAATGGTAGCTCTGAAGTTGCAAAAAAGACTTAGGTAGTAAAAAAAAAAAAAAAAACCGCTTTTTTTTTGTTGGCCATTTTTTGTGTTTTTTGTGCATTTTTTGCTTGGTTTTCATGTAAGTTTGTAATATTTATTGTATTCTTCTTTAATATTTGGTTTACTAATTATATATTTTTTTCAATGAAATTGGTTTTATTTTTACTATATTAATTTAATAATTCTTATTATTATTATTTATTTATACTATATTTAGCCCTTGGAAAAAACAGCTAAAGTTCCAATAAAAGTAGGTCACAACCAATAAGTTGGCCTGAAAAAAATGGCTTATGTCCCATAACCTAGTCAACTGCTTACGTTAAAGCGAACTCAGAACCTAGTAAATGGCCTTGAAAAAGTGCTCAGTCCACTAATTGGGTCTTAAAGGGTTTTATTAAAATAAAGGATTATTGGAGACTGTTTGGTCATGATCCTTTGCTAGTATGATCTTGCACTTGTCAGTTCATTTAATGTTTCCCCTTCAATGGAGACCGTTCTAAATGGGAAAGTGTGAAACTCAACACCCAAAAGGTGTTGAGACTCCACACTTTCCGTAGAGTTAAAAAAACGAGTCCATTGAAGGAAACATTTAATGACAAGTGGCAGACATACATAGCAATGGATCATGACCAACAGTCTTCCAATAATCCTTCACCCATCCTGATCCAATTAGCTAGTAACAATACCTGCAACAATGGGAGTAAAAAGGTGTTATTAGTACATGCTAAAGCAAATGTGATAAAGAAGTGCTTATGTAAAATGAATTATCACAACAACGGCATGGGTTAAACAGTTTTTATTGGCACGCTGTACAATTATTAAACCATTACAACAGTATTTTTGAACAGTAGTGCAGTACAAGAAAGGTGGCCGGGGGAAAGAGACTAATGGTCCTATGGCCTTGATTGCAAAGTGGCAAGGATTAGTACGTGGTGATCTCACTCAAATTGGTTTCGAAGGTCGGGGCTGTATCGATATTTTTTGTGGCCAGTGGGTGTCCGCGCGTGTGTAGGATGCAGCATAGAATTTCTGAGAGCGAAGTTCAAAGGTTTGCGATGTCAAGATGTTCGAGGTCGAGTGTAGAATATAGATTCGCAGATATGGTGCTGCACATAGAAGTACGTTTTTTCTGTCCCGATCATCTGGAACAAACCCGCAACCTAGAAAAAGTTTCAAAATGGCAACCATTTAAACCTAGTGCTTGAAGGGCGCATCACAAAGAGGTACAAAAGAACATGCCTAGCAAGAAGAATTGTGTTTAGTATTGAATATGAAAATATAGAAGTCTAGGCATCTTACTTATTAAAGTTTTTCAACGAGCAGGCATGTGCTCCGGCACACTCCTAAGCACTCAAATTTAAGATGTACAATGCGCTCTCTGGAGAAAAATTGAAACGACATACGAGAGTTTGCTGTAAAAGTACACATGACAACAGATTTTTGTATGCAGAAAAACATAACACAATAGCAGAATTGAGGGTATATGTAATAAACCCTCTTATTCACCATGGTTAACACATGAAAGTCGAACGCAGACGGGTATACAACAGAAGGAGGTTGGCTCTTCGCCCCGTTGACTTTAAAACCCTTAATAACAATGGTGAATGGTTAGGTTTATTACACATTAAGCAATTCTGGTTGTTGAATGTTGTTCAGCATACAAATATATCTGCTCAGGTGCATTTTAGAATTTGGGTATGTCCGCTACAATTGTTTTCTCCCGAGCTGTTGTACATCTTAATTTTGAGTGGTGACGAGCGTGCCGAGTACTGCCTAGTCTCCGTGAAGACTCTTTAAAAGCGCGGGCGAGGTCGCGAGGAACACAAAACTACAATGCACACAACACAATAGAACATTTAGTAGGCGAATGGGAGGAGAATCATAACGCCCTCCTGATGGGGCACTGAAAGCATTTTGGAACTTGTTTGAAAACTTTTAAAAATCACAAGGGGTTTTCCTTCTTTTAAGGTAATGCCTGTTATGTTCCCCTACACTCACTGTTACTAAAATAATTTTTGTTACATCTATAGGGAACCTAAGTTTTGAAGGCGGGAAGGAATTGGTTCTCCTCTGGTCTCAACATCTCAACAGCCGCCCATAAATTAGCATGGTACAAAAATGTAACTCGCCGTATCTTTTGACTCGCGCAAAAGAAATTACTAAACCAATAACATCACAAGGTCATAATTTTGTAAAGAAGATAATGGCATTCTACTTTGCTTAGATGACACTATGTTCCTAAATTCAAACTATTATAGTTACAATGGACCCAACACTGTTTCCTCCGCGCTGGTCTCAATGTACTCAGGACTGAGCGGAACCAGTAAGCGAGACGCAGCCACGTTGTGTGCAGCTGTGGCATCTCCCTCGCATACCACGCGCTTGTCCATAGTTGCTAAATTGTTACTTTCGCAACATTCAAGATTTTGTTGGCACATTAAAGGAAAGTTTATTAGTGAAGTATAATCGAGTACAAACCCATGACCTCAACAGTTAGCCACAAAGCAAATCGGATACCAAACGTTATGCTGATGGCCACGGACAAAATGTTTTTTAACCTGCTTTTTCATGAGCATTTGGAAGTTTTGAGCAACATTGTAAAATGTAGAGTTCACTTCAACTCAAAACTAATTTCATTAGTTCTCTTACAATATGAATATAATTAATTCCGGTCCGTGGTCGGGTTCTCAAGTCTCCCGCGCTAAAAAAAAGATCGCTTAGGAAAAACATTTAAGCACGGGTTAATCGCCTATACCACGCTGAACCGGAGAGAACCGGACAAAACGCGCCACGTTAGTTCCCTATTGTAACCAACTTTTATTATTATTTCAATTTCTCTACGACATATTTTGCTGTCAAAACGTCCAAAAGTTAATTTTTTTCTCACCAACATGTATTACTCATTTGACATTCTATGTTGTTGGAAAGCTAAATACAGGAGAGAGAAATACAAAGTTTTAAAAGCTACAATAGAAACGCAAACCAATTAATGGAGAATACTTTAAACAAAATTAACAAATCCATCCCGACGGCACGGGTTGGGGGCGGTTCGAAACCCAGGTGTCCTCCCACATTCCAGGTAGGTGCCTTAGAGGCGTCAATGAGAACCACCAGAACTTGTGTTTAACTTCTGAATTGTGTATTGTGCATTATAGAACGGAAGGCAACTACAATTCAGAATTAAAAAAAATTACCATCTTGGGTAACCGTAGTTGGTCTGGAATGTTGGAGGACCCAGGATGCGCAGCCCTGGTTGAGATGTAGATTTTTTTTCAATTTCTGAATAATTACAGGGGGTATGTGAAATCTATAACAATTCCAAATAACGGGGAGTTTTTCCCCTTTATTTTTTTTTTTTTTTTCTTCCCATTTCTTTTTTGAGTTTTTTTTCTCGCGACTAACCCAAGTCATTTATGTGTCAACGTGCATTTATAGGAATAATTTGGACAGCTAATTAGGACTGAACCGCTCAATTAGATTTTAACATTTGTTTAAATTAAATGGAACAGACAATTTTGAAAATTACAGAATCCAACTTGGCCGGGGATTGACCTCAAGGACGAAAACCGCTTGTTTGTTTTGGCCCACACGTTGGGCTGAACGTTCAAAAGCAATAAAAGCAGATTTTTGCCATGGGCAAAATGTCCTGACCCATTAATTGTGTTTATTATTTACCTGGGCCGCAAAATCCTTAAATTTGTATTGATGGTAATAACAAATTTTTAAACATTGGAAAAGGCTAGAAATATAACAGTTTAATTATTGACTCCAAATATGTGTACCTCTACACATTTGATGTTGTCTTCCCTCCACTAGGCAGGCAATGTACATGGCTGCTTGTCAGAGCACTCAAATGTTAAAATGTAACCCAACGCCCTGGGAAAAAGAATTGAAACTACGTACCCAGAATTCTGAAACCACACCACACAGACATTTTTATGCAGAACAACATACAACAAACAGAATTGGTCCATAATAAACCCCTAACCCATGGTTACAGGGCTAAAGGCGACAACAAACGTGTACAAGAAGAGTTCTTGCTCTCTCGATCGCGTTGACTTTACGCTGATACAATGGTGAATGTATGGGGTTTATTTACATAAAGTCAATTCTGTTTCTTGTATGTTGGTCTGCATAAAAAATTCTTTGTTGTTGCTTTTTAGGAATTCCTCGTACGTATTTTCAATTTTTTATCCAGCGGCATTTTACATCATAATTTTGAGTGCTTATGCAATGTTGAGAACAATGTTTGTCCTCGTGAAGACTTAGTAGTAGGGGTCGCTGAGGCTGACGCGGAGAAGCAGTTTAAGGGCACTCAGGCCTCTTTTCTGTTTTTTTTTTTTTTTTTTTTTCTTCCGGGCAAACGGTTTCTAACACGGACAGTTATGAAATATTCACCCAACGTTAAAATATAATAAAACTTTGGTATCTGTATGCGTATGTCACTAAATTAATTCATTTAATTTGAATTAAAATTGGTGGAAATCGACCGAACTTTACCTTATTTTGGTCAACTTTGGCGATTTTTTTTTCGTAGGAAAGAAAGGTGACTGTCAATATCTATTGCTATTCAGGGAATACAAATCTGCATCAATTTATTTTGGATTCAGTGTCTATTAAAACTGGACTCTGTGTCCAAAGGAATAATTATTAATATCCGTTTGACTCCCCTACTAAAAATATATACATTTGGACGGTTAACGACTAAAAGGAAAATTTTTCGTTAGGAAAAAACACTTGGTGATGGTGTTTTTAGAGGGGGGGTGGGGGGGGGGAGAGAATAGCACCAACACTGGAAGCTCCCTCCTAAATTGAATAATTACTTGTGAATGGTTTGTAAAGACTTCGTTAAAACTAAGAGGGAAACGCCAAAGTGTCCCCCGTTGTTAACGAGTGAGTGAGCCATGTGGTTGAGTACCCGTTTAACGTTCACCCTTTCTCCTCCTATCTAAGGCCTCCCTAGGCCTCTCAATAGGCTACATTGGCGCATTATGGCCCTTACAGTTGACGGTGCCCTTATCCAAACTAAACTCAAAACCCTATTAATTATAGCTGATATAATTATTATCATCAAACGTTAAATGCAAAGTTTCCCGGGTAATCAACAAATGGCTCACTCATTCGTCTATCAACGACTTTGTCGTTTCCCTAGTAGCCTATAATCATTGCACAAACATTTGTGGTCCACAGGACCCTTTTTTTCAACAGTACACCCCAGGCTAAAGGGAAACGGCCAGCTAGTGTACGACCCCTAGACTTAGTATAGATGCGACTCCCGCGTCAATGTGCTTATGAAAAATTAAAAAACAATTTGGTCAAACCAGACGAACAGAGAAAATGGTTTTTAGTTTATTTGGTTCAGGGCGCTTTTTTTATCCGTTCGGTTATAATGCGCCACTCTAGCTAAGGGATAAAGGTAGAAAATCCTATGTCGTCAGAACCATCACGGGTAGGTGAAAGAAACGGGGGGTTCTCACGTGTCATCGCTTTGGCATCGTTGTGTTATCATGGTGTCGTCGTCGTCAGGGGGAAGGGGGTAGAGGTCCCCGCGACGATGCCAGAGGACCCCCTCTTTTTGGGAGTGTAATATACTTATTAAACTTCCCGCTGATGTTTGCGAGATGGGCTTTTTTCCCCGTCTCTTTTCCCCGTCTTTTTACGGGTTAGCAGAGCCATGCCTTTTGCCATGTACTAATAAACCCCCTCCCCCTGGCCAAAAGCACGACCATACGACTTAGGCCCCTTTTAAAACTACACAATCTTGAATCTAGGCATTTGGGGATAGGCTAAATAAGTAGGTGGTCTAGTCTACGATTTTAATTTTAAACCTTCCCTACGGCGTAATACTGGTTTGGCCTATATTTTTTCGGTATTGTCTGTTTCTTGTGGAAAGGCATCAATTAATTTGTTGATAAATCTAAACGAGAAAAATGACATTACCTTAGAAAAAAGGCTATTGAATAAAAAAAACAAAGAAAAAACACACTTCAGATATTTAAAAATGATAGGACTTCTAAATTGTTTTTATATCGCAGGGTGTGGCCTATTTTACAAATGGAAAACTAAACAACGCTACCAAAATTTAAAAAAAAAAACATTTTTATTTATTGGAGGTTTTTTAAACGCAATGGATCAGCGATTTTGTTAACATTTTTTCTAAACTCGTAAAACCCGGGTGTCTGTTTAAAATTTCAGCGCAATCTGGTTCACGATTGGTGAAATTTTCAAAAGTACAACACACACCACGCAGCAGAAAAAAAAAAATTTGGGCCTTTAAGTCGAATGGAAATCCTCGTTTGCTAAATCAAATCGTTCAATTAAAAAATTTGTGAGACGGTGATGCCTCATCAATAGTTCAATTTTTGTACAGGGAATAATAATACCTGAAATGGATGCACCCGTGATGGAATAAAATTGGTTTTAAAATCGAATGGTTGTTTAAAAAATGTGCTTTTTATGACCGCGGGCGTGATTGAATAAAAATTTTACAAGAAGTCCAAACAAATTATTTCCGTAGAAAAAAATGTGCAAAATCTTGGGAGGCGGGGGCCCTTTTTTTTTTAAGGTGGGGGGGGGGAAGCCCCCACAAAAAAAAAAGGGGGGGTTTTTTTTT